>APFE031516280.1:1037-18249 GCA_000404065.3 Pinus taeda | reverse complement strand
CAATTGTGATAGAAAATGCACTAAAGGTCATAAGTGTGTTGAGAAGAAATTATTTTACATAGAATATGAAGAGGAGGAAGAAAAGGATCAAGAAACATCAAAAGAAGAGGATATATGCCAAGACCCAACCCCCGAGAAAGAAGAAATGAATCATACCATATCTTGTAAAGCATTGGCAAGAATTACCACTCCTGAAACTCTCAAGGTAGAAGGACATATCAAGAAGAAAAAGGTGCAAGAAGTGAAATATCACATCGATAAAGAAGAAATGAATCCAGCCATATCTTGTAAAGGATTGGAAGAAATTACCACTCATCAAACTCTAAAGATAGAAGGACACATCAAGAAGAAAAACGTTCAAGTAGTGAAAGATCACATTGAGCATCAACAACAAGTTCTCCAACTTTTAAAGGATCAAACCATTATGGTTCAAAATCGAATGAAACAATAGGTAGATCAACATCGTAGTGAAAAATGTTTTGATGTATGTGATTGGGTATTTTTACTGCTACATCTCAAGCGAGCTATTTGTGAGAAGGAAATGTTGGCAATACTACATGCACTTAAAAAACTGGTGATCTTACCGAATGGGAAGACACTTCAAGGTAAAAATGGGTCATGATAGCCTTAAATACTTTTTAGAACAACCATTATCTTTGGAAGAAAAAAAAAAAATGTGTCACAAATATGTGGGGTTATGACTTTCACATCATCTATACAAAAAGGTAGCAAAATTTTGTTGCAAATGCACTCTCAAGAAAGGACAAGAATGTGGAAGCATTGTTTCTTGCTATTTCTATTATCCAACCAGATTTGATAAACGAAGCAAGGGATGAATGGAAGAAGGATGAAGAAGTATGGCCACTTATTCAAAAGTTGCAAAACATCCCAATTCAAACAATATTGCAAGAAATTGAAGAGGAAGGAAAAATCATATTGGAACCTGGAGCAGTCACAGAAACAAGAACTCAACAATTACAGAATCGATCAATTTCAAAGTATCTCAATAAGTGGAAGAACTTACCTACTGAAAATTCCACACGGGAGGAGAAGAATTTTATACAGAAGCATCAATAACTTCTCAAGTGTTGAGGACAACACTTTTTGAAGGAGAGGGGCATGTTAGGCCCCTATACTACTAGAGTAACCCCTTATTGTTATTAGTACAACCTCCTTATTATATTTATGTACCCATGTAGTGCCCATATTGTTACCAAAATGCCCCATAGAAGCCCACTATTGTTATTATTGTGCCCTTACATTATTATTGTTATGTCGGCTCTTATTATATTATGACCCCTTAAACTCTTATATATAGAAAGGATGTCTTTTCATTTGTATCATCCAAGAGTTGTTCATTTATGTAATGTAAAGGAGGTTGCCCCCTCGAAGAGGCTAAATTCTAAGGCGTTCATCTATCATATATATTTTTTTTGAGCCGGTGTCATAACATTTAGGATTTAGTTTATAGGTTTTAGGCTTTACTCTTTAGGGTTTATGGTTTAGGGTTTATAAAATTTTATTAAGTGCTTTTAATAATCACTTTAAAAAGGTTACACAACAATTTTTAAAATGTTATTAAATGATTATGGTTTAGAGTTTAGGGTTTGGGGTTTATAACACTTTACTAAATGATTTTAATAAACAATTACAATATGATTCTTAAAATTCTATAAAACTATTAGGGTTTAGAGTTTAGGTTTTAGGGTTTATGGTTTAGGGTTTCGGGTTTAGGGTTTGTGGTTTACAATTTAGTGTTCATGATTTTTAACACTTTAGTAAATTCTTTTAATACACACTTGAATAAAAGTTACAGAACACTTTTTAAATTGTTATAAAATGCCTATGGTTTAGGGTTTAATGTTCATGATTTTGGGTTTAGGGTTAAGGTTTAGGGTTTAGGGTTTGGGGTTTAGAGTCTAGCGTTTAGGGTTTATTAGACTTTATTAAATTCTTTTAATAAACACTTAAATAAATGTTTCAATAATTATTAAAATGTTATAAAGTGATTAGGTTTTAGGGTTCATGGTTTGGTGTTTAGGGTTTAGGGTTTAGGGTTTAAGGTTTAGGATTTTGGGTTTAGGTTTAGGGTTAAGTGTTAAGGGTCTACATCATTTTGATAAATCCTTTTAATAAACACTTAAATAAAAGTTACAAAACAATTTTTAAATGTCATAAAAAGGTTAGGGTTTAGGGTTTATGGTTTATGGGTTAGGGTTTGGGATTTGGGGTGTAGGGTTTAGGGTTTAGGTTTTGGGGTTTAGAGTTTATGTTTTTCTATTTAGGGTTGAGGGTTTTTTGTTTATGGCTTAGGGTTTATAGAACCTTAGTAAATACTATGAATAAACAATTAAATAAAAGTTACAAAATTCTTCTTAAACCGTTATAATATTCTTAGGGTTTATGGTTTAGGGTTTAGGGATTGGAGTTTAGGGTTTAGGGTTTAGGTTTTAGGGTATATGGTTTGAGATTTATAACAATTTAGTAAATTGTTTTAATAAACACTTAAATAAAAGTTACAAAACGCTTTTAAAAATGTTACAAGATGCACACAATTTAGGGTTTAGTTTATAGGGTTTAGATTTTATTATTTAGGATTTAGGATTTGGGGTTTTGGGTTTAAGGTTTAGGGTTTAGGGTACATAGAAATTTATTAAGTTCTTTTAATAAACACTTAAAAAAGGTTACAAAACATCTTTCAAAATGTTATTAAATGATTAGGGTTTAGAGTTTAGGGTTTGGGGTTTAGAGTTTAGGGTTTAGGGTTTACATTTTACAACACCTTACTAAATTCTTTTAATAAACACTTAAATAAAATTTACAAAATTATTTTTAATAGATCATAAAATGCCTAGGTTTTAGGGTTTAGGGTTTGGGGTTTGGGGATTCGGGTTTAGTGTTTAGTTTTTTGGGTTAGGGTTTATAAATTAGTAAATTATTTTATAAAAACTTAAATGAAAAGTTCACAAAACTCTTGTTAAATGTTATAAATGCTTTGGGCTCAGGTTTAGGTTTGGAGGGTTTTAAAATGCTTTAAAATGTATTTTTATAAAACATTATTAAATTCCTAGTGTTAGATAGGGTTTATGATGTTTGGGATTGATAACACTTGAATAAATTCTTTTAATAAGAACATAAAAAAAAGTTACAAAATGCTTGTTAAAATGTTATAAAATGATTAGGCTTTATGGATTAGGATTTAAAATTCTATAAAATGCTCATGGATTATGGTTTAGGTTTGGCATTTGGCGTTTAGGGTTTAGGGTTTAAGGTTTAGGATTTTAGGTTTAGGTTTAGGGTTTAGTGTTTATTGTTTAGGGTTTTGTTTTTATGGTTTAGGGTTTATAACACTTGTGTTTATACCTTTTAAAATGTTATAAAATGGTTAAGGTTTAGGGTTTTGGGTTTAGGATTTGGGGTTTGGGGTTTAGGTTTTGGCATTTAGGGCTTATGTTTTTGTGTTTAGGGTTTTAGGTTTTTTGTTTATGGTTTATGGTTTATAACACTTTAGTAAATTCTTTTAATAAACACTTAAATAAAAGTTACAAAATTCTTCTTAAACTGTTATAAAAATTTTAGGGTTTAGGGCGTGGGGTTTAGGGTTTAGGGTTTAGGTTTTGTGGATTAGGTTTTAGGGTAAATGGTTTAACGTTTATAACAATTTGGTAAATTATTTTAATAAACACTTAAATAAAAGTTACGAAATTCTTTTTAAAATGCTATAAAATGCATATGCTTTAGGTTTTAGTTTATAGGGTTTAGGCTTTAGGCTTTAGGGTTTAGCATTTGGGTTTTAGGTTTTAGGGTTTATGGTTTATAAAACTTATTAAGCGATTTTAATAAGCACTTAAAAATGTTAAGGGTTTAGGATTTAGGGTTTAAGGTTTGGGGTTTCCGGCTTAGGTTTAGGGATTAGTGCTTATGGTCTACAACATTTTGGTAAATGCTTTTAATAAACACTTAAATAAAAGTTACAATTTTTTTTTAATGTTATAAAATGGATAGGGTTTAGGGTTTAGGCTTTGGGGTTTGGGGTTTATCATTTTTTGTTTAGTTTTTGTGGTTTAGGGTTTATGTTTTTTGGTTTAGTGTTTAGGGTTTTGTGTTTATGGTTTAGGTTCTATAACACTTTATTAAATTCTATTAATAACATATAAATAAAAGTTACAAAATTATTGTTAAAGTGTTATCAAATTATTAGGGTTTACAATTTAGAGTTTAGGGCTTGGGGTTTAGTATTTAGGGTTTATAACATTTTAGTAAATTCTTTTAATAAACACTTCGAAAAAAGTTAAAAAATCTTGTTAAAATTTCATTGAATGTTCAGGGTTTACATTTTGGGTTTGGGGTTTAATGTTTACAATTTACATTTTGGGGTTTAGGGTTTATGTTTTCATGTTTTGGGTTTCGGGTTTTGTGTTTATGGTTTAGGGTTTATAACACTTTAGTAAACCCTTAAAAAAAATTAAACACTTAAATAAAAATTAAAAAATACTTCTTAATTGTTATAAAATGCTTACGGTTTAGGGTTTAATGTTCACAGTTTGGGGTTTAGGCCTTTAAGGTTTAAGGACTTAGGGTTTACTTATTTATGGTTTTTGGTTTGGGGTTTAGAGGCTAGGGTTTGGGTTTTATAAGACTTTATTAAATTTTCTTAATAAACACATAAATAAAAGTTTCAAAATAATTTTTAAAATGTTATAAAATGATAGGGTTTAGGGTTTAGGGTTTGCGATATAGGGTTTATGGTTTCATTTTTAGGGTCTACAACATTTTGGTAAATTATTTTAATAAACACTTAAATAAAAGTTACCAAACAATTTTTAAAATGTTATAAAATTGTTAGGGTTTAGGGTTTACAGTTTCGAGTTTGGGGTTTAGAGCTTAGGGTTTTGTGTTTATGGTTTAGGGTTTATAACACTTCAGTAAATTCTTTTAATAAACACTTAAATAGAAGTTACAAAATTCTTCTTAATGTGTTAATAATCCTCCACCTCCTCCTGGACCACCACCGCCTATGCCTTCTTATCCAGCACCTCAACCTCCACCTCCTCATCATATAGGTTAATAATCCTCTTCGTTAAAGTCGTATGAATTCATAATCTTCTTCATTAGTAATTAAAAATTAATTTATTTATATTTTTTTCTAAATACTTTAGGTTGGAAAATTTAAATGATAAATATACGTATAAAATATTTATTTCAAAGTTTAAGATAACCTATTTTTTTCAATGTTTCTAAGAGCCTTGCAAAACTCTAGGAGTATCGAAAACTTAGCTACTAAATCACTCAAGGTTTTCTTAAGTACAAATAATTAGTTATTGGATTAAAACAATGAGGGAAATCATAAGCAAACACGCATTGGGTTTCCCAATAATATTTTGATCTGTCAAAATATATATTGATATATGTATCTATAAATTCGCTAATTATAATGAATTTATTATTAGAAATTTCTAGATATTGCACTATATATTAACCCCCACAAAATAGTTTCCCTTATTTAATGTAACGACAAATCTAACCAAATTATCTTATACAATATGTGCCCCTTAACGAGAAACCATTATGAATGTCATTTAACACTAATATGACCCATAACAACTAATTTACTGTGATCACTCATACTCTTAGATAATTTAAAACCCTTCAATAATGCAACCTCTAACAACTATTACCATTAAAAAACAATGAAATTGGTCACTTGATAATTCTTAAGGGACTAACTCTAAAATTAATTGAACCATAGTGCACTATGATCTTTAAAACATAATGAATTCTAGAAACTATGACCCCTAGTCCACTTCATGATGATGACATTGTAATTCTTGAAATTTTACAATACACATAAATTTTAATATCTAACACATTAACTCTACCATTAAAACTATATATTTTTTGCACTTAAAGTGTCATAACACAGTGATCAATTTGAATGAAGTGTAACTCCAAATTAAATCCCATAAGAAAGGAATATAAGAGATATTGTGTATCATTGAGATGATATTTGATTATCGATACTGACCCAAAAATAAATTTTCGTGAGCCAACATATGCTAATGATTTTGATTATGATATTGACCCAGAAAGCACATTTTGTGAGTCAACATATGGTAATGATCTTGATGAGTACTCGCATTTCACCCATTAGATCATACAATGATGGTGTATATTTTGTACATGCTTTAAGGTCTTAATGTTGGTGTTTGAAGTTCATTTTAACTATTATTCCCTCCATCAATTAATATTAATCAAGTATATATATGTTTTTCTCTATATCTAGTTATATGTATTTCAAAATTATAAAATTCCTAAATTTCTAAATTTTGTATTTCTATATGGTTTTGTCCTATTTCCACTGTTCAATGCAATATGAATAATAAATATTCCTGGTTGGATTCCTATTTATTCATGTTTATATTATTGTGTTAAATATATGTATTATTAAAATAAGCTTTTGATATTTCATTTTTTTCATATTTCTAAATCTTTCTTGATGAGAGAGAATAATTTTGCATGAATAGGGAGAATCTCTAACATTAATTTCACTATTCTAAAATAAATTGGTCAAATGATCAGAACGGGAAAAATATACAACTAGGAAAAACACATTTGTGACATGCTAAACATGAACCTGTATGAATGTGAAAATTATAATAAGTCCATTTGGTTCCCCTCTTTACTAACTTCAGTAGAGTTGAAACAAACTTCACTAGTTAGTCCTCCAGAAATATTTAAAAATCTTCCAAAATATGGAGAGTACCTAAACACATACAAAAATGAATCTTCCGTCATCACATGTTCAAATGTCCATACAAATAATTGAAGTTTGGTATGCCAACTCTTTAGATGTAGACACGCAAGAGATTCTGTATCAGCCCACAATTGATGAAATATATATAGGATTAGTTAATAATATAATATAATATTACCAATTCCACCATAAGCTTGAGAAGAACAAGGGGTTATACTTTTACTCCTTCAAAATGTTGAAGAAGAAGAAGAAAGAGAAGCATTATTATACACAACCATTTACATTTGACCTCTTAAAACTTATGACATAATCTCATAGGACTATTGCAAGCGAAGACTCACGGAGTTGGAAACAAACAAGGACATAAACATATACAATAAATGGAAATGGAATATTTCCAGGTATTCAACTAGAAGACACACAACAACAATAGGATTTACACTCAATTGCATCAAACTGTTTTGAGGATATCGTTTAAAGGGTAGCATAGAAAAGAAGCATAGAAAATTAGAACAGTTTCTAGAATAATGTATTGGGTTTGACGTCTTGTAGTTGCTTGGACATGAAGAATATGTATTCATTAAAAAAAAATATAGAAAATTATGGTAGTTCAGAAAAAACAACAACATAAAAAATCGATTCTAGAATAAAAATTGAACATCAACTTGACTTGTGATTTAACCCATGTTACTATGATAAGAAGTATAGAAGAAAATGGCGTTCAAGATAGAACGCAATCTAAGCAGACTGATAGTGACAAACTTTCATCCAAGTATTCTAGGTTTGATGACATATTAAGTTGCCTAGTAAAAACATTCAGTAGAGAGAACAACACGAAATGGAGATTTTGTTGGAATCTTATAACTATGAAATAGAACAACATTTATAAACATTCTAATAAGAATTAATGATCCACCTTTTGCAGCCCAACAATTAGTACATAAGTCAGTTGACCATAGGTTATATATGCCTATAATTATGCTCTTTGCCATAGTTCTAAGTTAATTATTAGGTTGAGAGAATATATCTAAACCCCATGGAATATGTTGGAATATTCAGAGTAATATTGACATATTTCACTGCTAAAATTTTGCACTAAGATTTTTTGTTGGAAATATGCATGCAATTTTTTTATTATAATTAACCACAATATAATTTGTAATAAAGTTATTATTTAGTTAATTTTTGTTGTTTTTCTAATATATTAAATTTGATAGGAATAATGGGTTACCCATTTCTATGGTTATAATGGATTGAATTTTATTTGTAGTTCAATCCATTTAATTTATATGACTTCCCTAGCTTGTCTTAATTTAATGTTAATATTTTCTTCTAACTTAAATTGGAAAAAAAATTCCAAAATAGATATGCCTATAATTATGTTGATAGTAAGAATAGATCTTCCACAATTATAATTTAATTATTAGGTTGATTGTAGATATTTAAACCCCATGGAAAATGTTGGAATATTCATGGTAATATTGAAATATCAATGACAAGATGTCTATCCAAGTTAGGTATAATCTATTAATTAAATTATCACAAATTAATTAATTTATTAAAATGGCATATCAACACATCATATTGGGAATGTGGTATTTCTAAGCCATGATAATGTAAGAAGAAATGTTTCCAATTAAAATATTTCCATAATAATAGTGGGGTGAATCTACATGGATAAAGATATTTTTATATATTATATAACTGCAGTGATAATAATAATAATAAATATATAGTTTAGCTAACTTTTGTGAATTTTTTCATCTAGTTAATGCAATATGTATAATGGGGTTAGTGTTTTGATTCTTATCATAGATTGATGGATATAGCAATTTTCAATCCATTTAATTATATGGTCACAATAGTTATAATAAAACCAATAAATCATTTTCTAGTTAAAATATTCTATATTAGTGTATTTGAAATTAGTGTTGAAACAAATTTTTTTAATTAAATTAAAAAGGAATAGATATCATAACTAAATTTTAAATAAATCTTAGCCTTCTATTAATGAATAATATTAAAAATATTAATTATTGATTATTTAATCTTTAGCATCAACCTATTGATTATTGATAATTAAATTAAAATTCTAGAAATCCTATTATAAGGTATACACACTATCAACATAACATAATTAAGGAATCATAAATATTTTTTCACAAATTTATTTATATGTATTTCAGAATGTCGTAATTATTTGTATTTCCCATTTTTCTTTAATCACTAATATATATATCTATATAATAATCTATATATATATAATATACTATATATATATATATATAGAATAATTATATTATATATATATATATATATATTATATATATATATATATATATATTAATATAAATTTTATATTTTTATTTTGTTTTGTTTTTGTTTTAATTTTTTCTAATATATTCCAAGTTTAATTTTGAGGCTTTGTATTGAAATCTAAGGCATTGTTGAGTTCAATTGCAATGAATTTCACTATATGTATAGTCTATGAGATATTTTTCTATCATATTTATGCAAATCTCAAATGCATTCACATTTATTTATTTAGGAATGGAATTTAAAGGATACAAACCAAAATATATTGAAACCATTATACAAATATTAATGTTTTTTCTAACCTCATTATTCACGAAAATCCCCCTTTTAATGAATGTGAGATATGCAAGACACCTTCCATGTGATTTGGAAGCGAATGGTAATACAATATAAAAATATATTTTTAATATCAATGTCAAATTAATAAATATATCTTAGGAAAAACATTAAAATAAATGGAAATATAATAAAATAGATATACACTGAATGAGAAAGGTAATACTTTTCATTAACAAGGAGATAGTTGTTCAAAAATACACATTGTTTAGGATAGGTAACACCTACATCACCTCCTATTGCAACTTTTCTACTAAAATGATGATATTTTATTATATATGTACAATGAAAAATTCCTTAGTTCTCCTTCTTATCAAAAGAAGCCATGAAGGTGAGATAAACTTGGACATGCATCAAAAACTTTAACGAAATAAAAGAAGAGTACAATGTTTCTTTGACTAAATTATAATATAATTACACTTATGCATCCTAAATTGTCTTTCATCATTTCAAATAAAAAAGTATCATGAAACGTACATGCCCGTAGCGTTGAGGATTTTCATGAGTACTATGTCACAAAGCCTCGCAACATGCAAACATTAAATGACCCACAACTTTATTCCTTTTTAGTTATTCCCATATGTTAGTTTTATTCGAGAATGTCTCATGTTATCTTCTCTTTTAATCACTTAATTATTTTCTATATTTTGCACAACTATGACATTTTTTTTTCTTTCTTCTCAAAGGGTTCTATCTAGTAGCCAAACTTTCAATGATGGAAAGTTATTTTAAAGCTATAAACCTTGCCTAACATTAGTACACCCTAATATCCATAATGTTAAATGTTTAATTATATTTTCATAAAAATATTGAGAGTTCTAATTATTTTTACGTTATAATAATTTTTAAGTATAAACTTTGAGCAAATAAATTGAAAAAAAATGTCAAAATTGATAAATATTTTTTATTTTTTATTTTGAAAAAACTTGGAAAATTACCCCCAATAAATTTCTCTGCTACGTGGAAAATTAGTAGCCTTATTTGCATTGGAGCATTGTTTACTCTACCAAGAGCTCATAGACTATCCGTCAATATTATCTCATTTTTCACTTTACTTAGTCATGCCCCTTCCTCATCAAGGGTGATTTAACTCCCAGAGGAGGATAACTCAACACATTTATTTTGTTATACCTTACCACTTTAAGCATTAAATATGTTAATTGAGTACCATACTAAATATATATGGTTTTTTTCACTTTCTTATTTATATGTGTCTATAACTATACATAGTCATTTGCCACTTGCTCCTTATTCACAATCGCTAGCAAGGGCCCTTCATTCATGTAGAAGATTTGGACATATATATTTTGGTTTATGCGGTCCTATGAATTTTAGTTATGATAATGAAAATAAATGTGAAAAATATTATGTTGATTATTACACTGGAATGTGTTGGGTGTACTTAATAAAATGTAAATCTCAAGCTTTCAAAACATTTAACGATTTTCATGTATGGATTGGATATGAAGCATAATAACACATTGGCTCTCTCC
The DNA here is from genome assembly GCA_000404065.3 of Pinus taeda. NCBI lineage: Eukaryota > Viridiplantae > Streptophyta > Pinopsida > Pinales > Pinaceae > Pinus > Pinus taeda. The sequence continues at coordinate 7,350 of APFE031516280.1, read as the reverse complement.
ATACCATTAATGGAATATAATGTAATCTAATGAATATGAAAAATATATCTGTATGCACGGGATTAAACATTAGATCATAGTTCCATACAATTCTCAACAAAACTAAGTAGTTGAAAGAATGAACATTACTCTATTGAATATAGTTCTCTCAATGAGGTTTTTCAAAAACAAAACATTGATGTTTTGGGATTATGTGATTCTATGTGCAATGTATTTGAAAAGCTTATGTCCATCTCACGCTCTTAGAAAAGAGTCCTTGTAAAATGTGGTATGTATGAAATCCTTCAGTAATCCATCACAATGTCTTTGGTTCCTCTACATTCACTTATATTTGTTATAGTATAGCCCTTCTTGCATATTGGCTATATTATTGTAAGTTTTTACTTCTTACTTTGTGGTTGTGATGTATCATAAGTTGGTTATGGTTTCCTCAAAGGATTTCAGGGAAATTTTTGCTTTTCTCAATGATTTCAAAATGAACTACCCTTCATACATGGAGTTCATTCCAATATTGTACAATCTCTCTAGAATTTTCACTCTATGATTAAACCATATCTTGATTCTGATATCAATATAACTTTTCTTTATACTAGCATATACTTACAATACTAATGTTATTTTGTTTACAGCAAAGCATCATATTGAAGGATGTCATCTATATTCCTAAGGTTAGAATCTACTTATCTCAAAACCTTCTATCATGTTCTTTGCCTAATTAATTTAAAGTGATTCCAATTCAAACAAAGGAATTCCTTTCTTGTCTGTTTAGGTTACTCTATGACAAACTCGGGTTATCTTGTGACATTGTTTTGGGGTCAAAATTCATGCAATTTTTTTTGCCTATGCTTTAGCCTTCAAGTACTTATCAAATGCTTCCTCTTTACAGGGTTTTGATGTCAGTTTTCATTTTCACTTGATGTTGGCTGGAAGGAAATTTGATGTTGTTTGAGTTTAGAGAAAAACCTTATATAGCTAGTGCTTTTCCCAAAATGCATGACACTCAAAAAAATGCATGTATATCGGTTTCAATTCAATGGATTTACCTTCTATTCGTTAATGAAAATATTTAATTATGATAAAATAGTTTTGGTTGTCTTGTGGCCCAAACAGTGTAAATATTTCTTTTTACTCATAAGGATAATTTATAAAATGTATTTACTGCTTACTATGTTTAATGAAGTGATTCCATCAAAAGTTTACAATACTATAATATTTTTTCTATTTATATTATATGAGTACACATTAGATATTCATGTCAACTCTATATGATTATGCAATATAATAATTACGCAAAATATGTGGAATAGAAATAGAATAAACAAAGCTATATATGATTCCTAATATCCTATCTTTCTCAAGTAAACATAAAATAATAAGAACATAAAGCTTATTATTCAAGAAACAATGTTAAATTTAACCCAACGCTTTTTAAATCAACGATAGTTAGATGAAACCAGTCATTCCCAAACAAATGGTTCATTGAAAAACAAAACTAGAATTGTAAGTGTTTAACAGACAAACAAAAGGTTTAAACAAAATAAATGTAAAATTTTGACCTTGATAAATGGTTCAAATTCTTAGCCAAGATATCACATCTAAACATAAAAGAAATTTCATGTACTTGAATGACTACATTCGTGAATAGAGAAAATATTTCTAAATGAATTAATTATCATTTAATAGTAGGATATTATGTATGTGAAGAGATATGTTCTGGATTCATAAAATTGTAACTTTCATTTCGAACAGTGCAGAAGAGAGTGACAATTTAATATTTGAACATAAAAAATCAATCTTAAGTTAACTTCCATATCTCCACCTTAACCTCTACCTCCATCATCTAATCACCCTCCACCTCCACCTCCTCCTCGTCCTCCTCCTCATTTCCCTCAACTTGACCTCCTCCAACATCTCCTCCTCCTCCTCCTCCTCTTCCACCACCTCCTCCTCCTTCTCCTTATCAACCTCCACCTCCTCCTTCCTCCCCACAACCTCCTCTTCCCCCACCTCGAAATCCACCTCTTCCTCTACCTCCTCCTCAGCCTCCACCTACTCATCCACCTCCTCTTCCTCAGCCTCCTCCTCCTTCTTCTCCTCTGCTGACTCATCCACCACCACCACCTCCTCCTCATCATCCACCACCACCTGCAACTCCACCTCCACCTCCTCCAACCCCTCCTCCTCATCCTCCTTCTCCTCCTCCACCTCCACCTCCTCCAACACATCCTCCTCCTCCTCCTCTACTTCCTCCTCCTCCTTCTGTAGCTAAACCTCCAACTCCAACTCCACTTTCACATCCTCCTCCTCTTCCTCCTCTTCGACCTCTCCCCCTCCTCCACACCCTTGTTATTATCTTCCTTCACCTCTTCCTCCTCCACCTACACCTATACCTCCACCACTTCCACCAAAAACCCCTCATCCACCTCCTCCTCCTCCTACACCTCCACTTTGTTCTGCCCCTTATGCACCTCCACCACCACCTCCTCCTCCTTTCCTTCATCCTTCTCCTCCTCCTCCATATCCATGTCCACCTATTCCTCCTCCATCTCCACATCCACCTCCTTCTCCACCACCTCCTCCTCCTCCTCTTTCTCCTAATCCTTTGCCTCCACCTCCTCCACCACCTCAACCTCCACCTCCTCCTGCTGCTCGTCCTCCACCTCCACCTCCTCATCCATCACCACCTATTCCTCATCCAAAAACTCAACCTCCACCACTCCCACCAACAATGACCTACTCCTCTTCCTCCTCCTCCATGGCTCCACCACACCCTCCACCTCCTTCCACCTCCACCACCACACCCCCACCTCCTCCTAAGCTACCTTAGTTTCCTCCTTCTCCTCTATGTCCACCAACACCAACACCACCACCACCACCTCCTCCTCCTTCTCCTCCTCCTCCCTTGCCTTCTCCTCCTCATACTCCTCCACCTCCTCATCCTCTGCCACGAACACCACCACCACTTCCACTACATATACCTCCACCTCCTCCTCCTCATCCTCTGCCTCCACATCCTCCATTGCCAACATCTCCTTCCATGCCTCCTCATGCTCCATCTCCTCCTCTGCCTCCTCCTCTACCTTCTACTTTGCATTTAATGCCACTGCCGCCACCTTCACTAAGAGGGAGCTTGGATTACATCACCCCTTATTAAAAATGAGCGACAATTATGCTTTTCTTTTTCATGTGTCATGCACTAGATGAGGACTAAAAATTGTAAGTCTAGGTGAACGCCATGAAGACATATCTAAGCACAACATTCTTGTATTTACTTTGGAAGAAATAATGTAGGATTGGTTAATCATATAGTATCTAAGTCTCTTTAAGGATATGTAGGGCATCCAAGACGATAGTAGTAAAGAGGACCCATATTATTTTAGGCTTTTGAACAAAGATAAGGATGGTCCTATAAGTTCATACTCAGCGAACACCTGGGTGGGTATGTACCTTGAGAGGTAATTATTAATGTGTTTATAATCATTGGACTTTCCAACATTGTGCTCTCACATAATGAGAGATAGATTTGTTAGTGAAGGCCTTACTATGGAAACAATGTTGCTTACTATGATGCTATAAATATGGGTTACCAATCTGATTCCTCTTATTATAAATTGTTTAGATTCAGAATGACCAAGTACCATTATAAATACCTTCGTAGTTAAGAAGGATTTTTGAATAAAATGTAACTAGGTTCAGTATCTACGAAAGTAATTTTGATCTTTGTACTTGTCATGAGGTTTTAGGGTTTAGGGTTTAGGCTTTATAACACTTTATTAAATTCTTTTAATAAACACTTAAATAAAAGTTTCAAAATGTTTTTTAAAATGTTATAAAATGCTTAGGATTTACGGTTTAGGCTTTAGGGTTTAGGGTTTGGGGTTTTTGGTTTAGATTTTAGGGTTTAGGGTTTATAACACCTCAGTAAATGCTTTTAGTAGGCACTTAAATAAAATTTACAAAATTCTTTTTAACATGTTATACAATGCTTAGCATTTATGATTTAGGGTTTGGGGTTTGGGCTTTAGGGTTTAGTGTTTGGGGTTAAGGATGTAGGTTTTAGGGTTTGGGGTTTAGTGTTTAGGGTTTAGGGTAGAGTGTTTAATGTTTATAAAATTGTTAGGGTGTAGGGTTTATGGTCTATAACACTTTAGTAAATTCTTTTAATAAGCACTTGAATAAAAGTTAAAAAATGAATGAGCGTTTAGGGTTTCTGTTTTAGGGTTTAGGGTTTAGGGTTTTAAGTCTAGGGTTTAGGGTTTAGGGTCATGGGTTTATGGTTTATAACACTTTAGTAAATGTTTTTAGTAAATATTTAACTAAAAGTTACAATTTTTTTTAATTGTTATAAAATGCCTAGGGTTTAGGGTTTAGATTTTAGGGTTTATAATTTAGGCTTTCAAATTTAGGGTTTGTAGTTTAGCGTCTAGCATTTAGGGTTACACGGTTCTAGTTTAGGCTTTAGCGATTAGGGTTTATGGTTTAGGTTTTATTACACTTTATAAAATTCTTAGGGTTTAAGTTTTAATATTTTCTGTTTAGTGTTGATGGTTTTAGGTTTATAACACCTTAGTAATTGTGTTAATAAATACATAAATGAAAGTTACAGAACACTTTTTAAAATGTTATAAAATTCTTAGGGCTTAGTTTTTAAGATTTGAGGTTTAGGATTTATGGTTTAGGGTTTGTGGTTTAGGGTTAATGGTTTATGTTTTATTGCATAGGGTGTAGGAATGAATGACTCCACCTTAAGGAGGTATCCGTTGCTACATATTACACATAATGCATTCATCCTGTGGAGTCTCGAGGAGTTATGAAGAAAAATAAATCAAAGGAAAAAGGTTTATCAAGAAGGGTATCTCATGTACCACATTTTTCTGCCTCCTACACTCAGATACCTAGGTGTGGTCTTTCCCTATTATAGATACTCATAAAATTCTTAGGGTTTACGATTTAGAGATTAGGATTTGGGGTTTAGCGTTCAGGATTTAGGGTTTATAACATTTTAGTATAGGCTTTGAATAAGCACTTAAATAAAAGTTACAAATAGTTTTCAAAATGTTATAAAATTATTATGCTTTAGTGTTTAGGGTTTAGGGTTTATAACACTTTAGTAAATGTTTTTAACATACACTTATATAAAAGTTAAAAAACACTTTTTAAAATGTTATAAATTTCTTAGGGTTTAGGGTTAAGAGTCTAGAGTTTATAATACTTCAGTAAATCCTCTTAATAAACACTTAAATAAAAGTTATAAATTCTTTTAAGATGTTATAAAATTATTAGGGTTTAGGGTTTATGGTTTGGGGTTTGGTGCTTAGAGTTTAGGTTTTAGGGTTGGTAATGCTTTAGTAAATGATTTTAATAAATACTTAAATAGAAGCTACAATATGTGTTTTAAAATGTTATAAAATTATTAGGGTTTAGCATTTAGGGTTTAGGGTTTAGGGTTTACAGTTTAGGGTTTAGCATTTAGGGTTTAAAGTTTAGAATTTAGGGGTTAGGGTTTAGGGTTTGTGGTTTAAAGTTTAGGGTTGAAGGTTTATAACACTTTAATAAATTCATTTATAAAATGTGTAGGGTTTAGGGTATAATGTCCATGGTTTGGGGTTTAGGGTTTAATATTTATGATATAGGGTTTAGGTTTTGGGTTTAGAGGTTAGGGTTTAGGGTTTATAAGACTCTAGTAAATTCTTTTAATAAAAAATTAAACAAAAGTTTCAAAATAATTTTTAAAAAATTATAAAATGATTAGGATTTAGGTTTTAGGGTTTGGGATTTAGGGTTTAGGGTTTAAGGTTTGGGCTTTCGGGTTAAGGTTTGAGGTTTAGTGTTTACGGTCCACAATGTTTTGGGATTTAGGGTTTATGGTTTTGTGTTTAGGGTTTAGGTTTTTGTGTTTATGGTTTACGGTTTACAACACTTCAATAAATTCTTTTAATAAACACTTAAATAAAAGTTACAAAATTCTTAAATTGTTATAAAATTCAGAGGCTTTATGGTTTAGGGTTTAGGGCTTTGGGTTTGGGTTTAGGGTTTAGGTTTTGGGGTTTATGTTTTAGGGTGTATGGTTTAAGGTTTATAGCAATTTAGTAAATTCCCTTAATAAAAGCTTAAGTAAAAGTTACAAAATTATTTTATAAATGATATAAAATGCTTATGGTTGAGGGTTTAGTTTAGAGGGTTTAGGGTTTAGGGTTTAGGGTTTGGGGTTTACTATTTAGGTTTTATAACACCTTAGTAAATTCTTTTTATAAATGCTTAAATAAAAGTTACAAAATTATTTTTAATAGATCATAAAATGCTTAGGTTTTAC
>APFE031516279.1:82060-119980 GCA_000404065.3 Pinus taeda | reverse complement strand
TGACTAGTCATGATTGACTAGCTCCAAAAAGGCATAAGAAAACTCGTTCTGCTGAAACCAAGCATAGGTGGCTTGGTCTTAGTTCCCAAGCCTTCTATTCATGCATCCCATTCGTGCTGAGGTGGCCTGCATCCATATCAACCATGAAGTGATTACGGGAATTTCTTAAAACTGCCAAAATTGCACTTAAACTCAAACTTTAATAAAAACTTTAGAAATTGATAAATCAAAGTTAAATACCTATTTAAACACCAAATATTCATTAAAATGAGATGGATGAGGTGAAAATGAGGGATAAATGGATAACTAGATAAGTTTATTAAAGCAAAATGTGATCAAATCTGAAGCCCAACAGTACTCATCCACCCATATTATTCATCGACCGATGGAATTTACCCATGGTATTGTAAATGGCATTCGCCCGTGGTATTTTAAAATTCACCCATGGTATTCATTCACCCATGGAATTGACCCGTGGTATTGTAACGGAAAAATACTACTAGTAACAAGTCACATTTTGTAAAAGGACAGATTGTCCACCATCACCTTAGTTGTTTATTTCCATTTTTTGTTTGTAAGTATTTTACATTAATGAAATAAAGTATTATTTCTGCTGCATCTTTGTGTTTATGGTTATCTATATAATTTGTTGTGTTCCTATTTAAACCCGAATCAGTGGGTTTTAATAAAAGGTTTCTTTATGGTTTTGTTTATTGGGCATTCTCCTATATTTCTTCTGGCAATTCAAGTTTTCAGATCTTGGGGGCCTCTCCCCCCAAGATCCATTTCAATTTTTTTTTAGATCTTGGGGGCCTCCCCCAAGAAAGGGTGGGGGATGCACTCTAGACATAATTTCCTCTCTTTCCTCCTCACTCTCCCTAGGCAGAGATTGAGGTTGATTATCCAGGAGCACTCTCCCAGATCTAAGGTTGATTTCCTAAATTTCCACAGCATAAGCGGGGTAGGATGTCTCTTCACTGTAGACCTACTGTGTCTGTCTATTGTTTAGGTTTGGGGTTGGTTGGGCAGGCATCTGAGGTTGTTTAGGTGGAATAGGGTGTAAAAGTTGTGGTTGAGTAGGAGGTGAAGGCAATAAAACTATAGCATTGTTGTATGGGGGCCTCCACCCCTGGGGTGGTGCATTCCAATGAGGTTGTGGAGGAGTATATGGCTTAAATGGATGGTTGGTCGGCTGGGAATGTGTTGATGCCTCGAAAATCGTTGTATCAACATTGGGGGATAACCACCCGGTCCGGACCTTAATACAACTCCTTTTCCGTTTGGGATGGTGGCTCCGACTGGATATAATGGGACCAGTTTCCCAATAATGAATAAAAGGGGTGGATGAGTGATTGGTTATCTAATCTAATGATAGGTGAATAACTTAATCTATCAACAAAATAAAAGAACTGATACTAATCCCGGGAACAAATATTCTTTGGAAATGCAACGTTTGATGATCTTTGTTTATTGATAGGCATATAGATGACTCTATCAAATAAACATAGATATTTATTCATTCAAAGATTACTTCATTTAAATAGTTAAACAAAGTGATTAACACAAGATTGCTGCACTTATCATTTATATCATCGATACATACATGATTAGAAGAGAAGCATACTATAAACAACCAATAGTGGAATGAATAAAGAATGTTGTTAAAACACATATATATATCCGATAATAGCAAGAGCAATCAAATGACAATTCATATAAAAAGAATGAGTTCAGACATAGATAATAGTGCCATATGAGCTGCTAATCAATCCCAATATCAATCGCTATTTGAAATTCTTCCTTCAATGCAGAAATACTTTCAAACAAAGACAGTAGTGCACATTTGCATAAAAGCTTCCTTATCAAAATCAGAATGATTGGTCTAGTTTTATAAAAGAATATCCCTGAAGTACAATAGTGCAACTTCAGGGTTTAAGTCATATACAAAACTTTACGACCCTTTCTAAATGCATGAAAGGGTCTATAAATACTACACTAAACTAAATATCTATGAAACTAAAATCCTACTTAATGGGTATCAATTGATGACAACTATCTCCTTTGCAGCGATTTGGTAGTCGGCGGCATGAATCATCATTCAGGTTGTTTGCCTTTAAACCTGAGCTGACTTATCGCAAGCATTGGCTCCACTTCGGGTGGTCTGTTGAGGCGAGAATTGAGTTGGGCGGCATAGGTGGCATCCTGAATATTGGGAATAATATACCCGATCGCATCTGTAAGGCATTTGAGGGCGGCTCTCTGGCTATGCGGCTTGACTAAAAAGAACCAATAGGCGTCCCATGTCAAACTGTTAATACCTACGATTAACCTTCCATTTTTCTCTAGCTCCGGGTAACATGACTGCTCCAATATTTTCGTTGTTGTTAATTTGCCTGGAGTACATTGAGAAATCATGTTAGACAAGTAAAGAGTATTATTAACCAATTCAACCAAATTACTAGTGGTTGTTTTGCATCTTGATATTTCTCTTTCTGCCTTCATTAACTGAGACTGCCATTCTGTAAATAATATTTCTTTATGAGATTCTAGAACCCTTGGTAAATTAGTTGCCTGTCCCTGATCGGTATCTTGCCATTCAAGAAAATTGGTCAATGTTTCTTCGGCTTGATCCAAGCCTGTTCTAGCCTTTTCTACTTTCTCACTTATTGATGTGGTTAAGTCACATAATGGTTCTGCCTAGGCGATTTGCTGACATAAAAGCTTCATTTGATTTACCAATCCCTTGTTTATCTGAAATGCCTCTACTTTGAATTCATTTATCTGTGGAAGCTTCTTCGTTTGCTCTAGCTGGGCTGATAATTGAGCAATCTGCTCATCTTTGGACTTCAGCATTTGTTCATTTGATGCTCTTAGTTGCACCAATGCCTCAGATAGTTTCTTCTTCTTTTGAACTGCGCTGTCATCAATTCTCTGTTTCTCTTCCTGCAATTGTTTAGTCAATTGATTATTTATTTGTTGTTGCACTACCAATTGATGTTCTGCCTGCTCGGCCTTTTGTTGTGCTTCCGATAGTTGCACTTGTAGAGAAAAGATGTCCTGGTCTTTTGTCCTCAATAAACTGCTCACCTTTGTTGCCTTGTCTATTGTCGCCGCCGAATAGGCTCCAACATATTGTGATAGTTTATTTAAATCATCAGAGGGGTCAAATTCCTCTTTCCAAAGCACATTGCCCGTCACGGTTTGTTCTGGGAATAAAGAAGGTTGATCAGTCCTTCTCCTCTTCCTCTGTCGTTTCACCACAGCTTTATGTCTTGGGCTATAGAACATGTCCAAGGGAGGAATTTCTTCTATCTGCAAAATAACCTGGTCAGAAGGATCCTTTGGGATTATTTCTACTTCTTTTGACTTGGGTGGGTCGTTGGTTTCACCTAAAACCTGCTTTGAAGTCACCTCCTATGTATTGACCTCTTTTGATGTCTCATCATCTTTAGAGCATTCAAGATTGCCGATAATTGAATTAAATTGTTGCCATTCCTGGAGCAATTTCGAATCAATCTGCGTATTTTCATTTACATTTAAACTGCTATGTTCTTGCTCTTTCGCCTGGGTATCCTCTTGTCTTTTCTCATGCACTTCTTCTTGTTCCTTTGATGTAACAGGAGGTTCCTTAACAAGTCGCTGCTCAGGCTCGCTTGATTCTGTTGTTGGGGTCGTCGCTAACAAATCTAGAGGCAGAGTTTGCAACCTCTGTTCTCTAAGTCTGTTGAATTCAACTAATCCTTCATCTTTGTATTCAATTATAGCGAGCGATTTAACTTGATACATTGACTCGGCCAATGAGAATAAGTCCTCGAACCTATCTTCTTTATGCTCGAACTTGGTCAATTTGGCCTGTTCGAGTGCATTATAGGCGACTTTGCGTGAATCAAATCGCCTACTAGGGAGAGTTGCCAGAGTTAATGCCTTTATTTTTTCAGCTTCTTTCTCTGCATGTTTGAAATCATGTAGAGTGTAGATACCACATCTCAAGGGAAAAGAGGGCCAGACCTGCTTCTTAGCTTTCTTTAGAGTTTGTGTAACCCCATCGGAGATAATCTGATATGCTATCTCCCTGGCCAACATTTTATCAGGTATGTACAAAGGAAGAACGTGAGGTTTGGCTTGACTGCCAAAAATTCTGATATAAGTGAACTTTTCGTCCCTGAAGCAACTTCCTATGGATGTTAAATAAATCCCTGCTTGGTAGGAAATCTTAGGGGCAGGCTTATTAAAAATAGAATGATGAATGGGCAACATGAAGCCGTTGCAGATTTGGTATAAATGGTGCTTATAGTTGGTTTTCCACAACTTTTGATGATATATGTGAATGGGTGTGGGGTCTTGCAACGTCCACCTCCATCCAAGCACAGGAAATTCAGATTTGAAACACAGGATGTCTAGCATATAAGCGCTATAGTAGAATGGGGGAATGAGCCTTTCAGTGACGCGGGACTTGGTTCTAAAATCAAGAACTGCGGTTGCTAACTTATCGGACAGTATAGTTGCCCAATCCATTATTTCACCATTACATGCTGCTTCCATCAAGGGAACCATTTCTATAGTAAAATTAGTGGAATCATGTAACCCCCACAACCTACACATCATTATCCCAGCATAGCAATAAGGAGAGCATAGAGAATCAACTGAGTACTTACCCAAAGACTCGTGCTTTTGTTTTGCTGGATTTTGTCTCCAATCCCGAATGGGTTCAGATTCAGTCTCGTTCTCAGCTCGGAATTTCTCCAGAAATGTCGTGTTATACTTCTTCTCTGGCACAGGTAAATGATACATTTGCCTCAATCCTCAGCTTGAAAGGAACTGAAAATTCTCCCATCTCTGGTGCTGAAGGTTCTATCTGTGATTCAGATTTCCTTAATTTCCCATCTCACCACGTCTGTATATGGGAGGATTTGTTCCCGAGCTGCTATCCGATGAAGAAAAGAGTTGGCTAAATCCTTTAGATTAGCATCAGATTTGCGAGTGCTATCTGCTGAGGCTTGTACTACTGTCATCATTGGTCCTTCGGCTTCAATCAAATTATAGGTACCTTGTCAAGTAGTTATGGCGAGTCCTAGGCATGTAGTATCCGATATCAATCCTTTCTTTTTAGTTCCTGGATCAACGATGAGTTGCCCTGTGGCCGGCGAAGCGGAAGCAATTGCAGTTTTCTTGGACTTCTTCCCCATTCTGCTTGAAGTTGTTACTTCGGAAGAATTCTGCACAGGAATGATAATGAACGTAATACAAAAAATTGATAGCACAAATCGAATATGAGTGAGATATATATCGATAAATGCATGGTGAATGATTAACATAAGGTGGCTTCGGATACAATCTGTGAAAAGATTTTAGGCTGGTTGTTTCATTAAATGGCCGCTAAGACCTGTCAATCCTTTAAATGCCCATCATTTCGATTATTGGCCAAATGATTTATTCGAAGCGTGCCTTGGATGTTTTGGCGGTTGAACGTGGATGAATGGCTATTCAAAAGATAAGGCCTTTAATACGAATTAATCATAATAAACCCGCTTTAAGATTTTCTTTGAAATACGCGCTTTTGGCTTTATCGCAATCGAGTGTCGGGGAAATCTTAAATCATTACATTGGTTCCATTTGTAATCCCCGATCACCGATAGCGATATCGCATCGCGTCGGGAGTATTGACTGGGGCACTTTTAAAAGCATGCATGGTAAATCGCCGATCGCCGATAGCGATATCACATCGCATCGGAGCGAAAGGGAGTTTTATTGCGCTAGCTTATTATTGTCAATATTCGATAGCCTATTTTGCATCGGAGAAAACCAATGGGTCCTTAAGTTGTGTTTCCCTTGTCATTGCGATATGCGATCTTGCGATCGCTTTATCGCAATGATAAAAGATTAATCATTTATATATAAGGCCTTTGATTGGTTTATCAAAAAGGTTTAGTAATGTTCTTTATTTTAATTTTTCGTACCTTTTTGAATAAGACTATGTTGATACCAATTAAAATTAAAAAGGGACCCATTTCACATTATAGTTTTGGGATAATAATGATATGAAATGGGGGGTTGTTGTAGGACACAACAGAATGGTACTGAGGTGCAAAAGACTAGGGAGAAGGTGTAGACCAGGAGGGATGAGCAGGAGGGCCCCAAGAGGGAATGGATGTGTTTTGTTAGGGTTGTAATATGCATAGGATGACCCTTGCATGCCTTGCTAGTATGGTCGAGGCTCAGGAGGCCTCCTTTGATTTATGTAGTAGCGCTATTCAGTCACCCTTTCAGTTCCCTGATACATAGCTTTTAGTCTAGGTAGAGAAGGGCACTTGTCTTTGGAGTGGTTTTCTTCACAGACCGAGCATATTTATATAAGGTTTAATGGACATTCATTCCTAGGGCGCCTCCTTGTGCATCTAGGGAAAAAGATGGCTAATGCTCACTCTGCTTCCTCTTGCTTCCTCTTGATTTGCATAATGTCCATTTGTAGGGAAAGGGTTTGCAGAATATCACTCTTAAAATCTTCCAACATGTTTCCAATTTCACTTTTGATAGATGTGTTGGAAGAGGATGAGATGGCCATTGTTTGACTAACCCTAACCTTTTTCCTAGTTGCCCTAAAATGGTTCTTAAAAATGGTCTTGATATTTTCATAGGGAAGTTATTAGATGTCCCCTCTTGATAACATGTTTAGGGTATCCAGGAGATCTTCCTTGATCCCCCTGAGTAGGACTAGCTTAAGTGACTTAGGATCAAGTGTGCACCTGGCCCTTTTATAGCTGAACTGAAATCTTTCCTCATAATCCTCTAAGGACTCATCATGCCCCAAGGTCATTATAAAAATTTCCTCTTTGATGTCTTTGGACCTGCAGTAGTCCCTATACTTGTTGTTGAAAGCTTGTTGCATCTGAGCCCAGGTGGTGATACTATCCCCAGGTAAACCCATGAACCAGCGCAGTGCTGCATCCTTGAGAGTGGATGGGAATAATTTCAACTTCTGATCATCAATGGTGTAATCATAAGTTCTGCATATGACAAGAAATTCAAACAAGAAAGTATCTGGATCTTCTGAGGTCAATCCATGGAAGTGAGGAAGAGCAGAGGGGCTTATGTTTTTCATCTTAGCATCCCCATTGGTTTCTTTGATGGGAAAAACACCCTCAATCCTTTCTCTATCTGCCCTTTCATTTCTATTTTCAGCCATTGTGTCAGTTGGGATGGGTTCTTCTTCTTCCCCTATAGGCTCTTCAAAAATCTCAGGTTGTTCGCCTAAGGGGTCCTCTAATTCACAGCCACCGAAGAAGAGGGAAGGTTGGTTGTTTGAAGTGGTGGGGGTATTTGGTAGAAATTTTCCTAAGTTAACCCTATTCCTACGAGGCATGAAAGAAGTGTTTTTTTTTTCAAGCTTTAAGACTAATTGCTTAATAGAAAAGACAAATTGAATTGAAACTAATTGTTGAATGAAATCACTTGCAGAATGGAAAGAAAAGCAAACCAACTTACAACTATCTTGCAAAAATGAAACTAATAGCAGAATGAAAGAGATAAGAAATGGAAAAAAGAAATCAAAAATCACATCTACTCAGATACCTCCCCGACAATGGTGCCAAAAAGTGATGAGCACCATTATTGCAACAAGAATGTTGCAACTCCTATGGGTACCAAATTTACTTCATCAACCCGGGGTTCGTACAAACTTGGAGGTGACAGTGCTATATACACAAATAGATGCAATGAGTCCACTCTTTGTCACTGATGAGCTAGGCGATAGACCACTAAGGTTTCTCAAACCAGCCCTCTATTGATTTAGAAGAAGTTTGATTACCATCTGAGAAAGGAGAATTTTACCCTAATTGAGAGGATTGAAATTCTACCTACCGCATTAGAGAAAGACTGAAATAGATGCCTAAAACACAGAACTTATCTAGTTATTTGTTAAGATTCCTTGCTTCAAAAGAATGCTAATCTAACACATGTGAAATCCTAACTAACCTAAGCATGCAATCTGATCTAATCAAACACTTAACTGTTGTGCACATGAATAAGCATAACAACCTTTTTTTTTTGTTTTTGTTTTTTTTTGTGAAAACATGAGTGCTAATCCTTATTGATTGTATGACAGGTGGGTTTGGTATGGAGAGATATGGTTGTGATGGGTTAGATGGCTTGGGAGGAAAGCAGGGGTCTTCTCCTAGCTTTCGTGATGCATTTCTCACAAATCGGGCTCAAAATAGGCCACTACAGGTCGTCCTATAGGATGTCTACAGGATGTCCTAATTCGCCTACAGGATCCCCTGTTTTCCTATAGGAACATGCCGAAAGCATAAGGAATGATTTGGACAGTGGTATGGAGCTTAGGTAAGGTGAGTAATGATAGGAATAAGGCAAGTAAGTGGTTAGGACTCACTTAGAACTCAAACCGAAGTACTATGATGGTTGGATTTGCTCAACAAGCATGGCAAGTTGTCCTTGTGAAATGATAACTCGAATTATGAACTTAGTGGCCTTTGGTGTTCATGGGTGGGTATGGTTTGGCTGAGACTGATGATATGAGGTTTTCCTATAATATTGAAACTCCTGCAACATATACATTATTGTTGGCATTTATCAATAATTCATGTCAAAACAAGAAAGGTTTACATCAACATAGTAAAATAGAATTTCATCATTTATTTGCCTAGTTCATGCATGGAAATGCTTGAAGCCTATTATGAAAGCACCATGAAACTAATTCAAAGCTTAAGATATTAGAAATGACAACTACAACCTATCTCTTAAAACTGAAAGATGTTGACCTAATTAGCAAAAAAACCCTAAATTTCATAAGAAACCATAATTCTGTCTTTTTGGGCTGAATGAGAGTTTTTCCTCAAACCATGGTCCCTGAAGGGAGGCATGAGGCAAGATATACCTATTATCAGCCTTCTGGATATTTCTTTATCTTCCCAAAGATATTGTTAAAGCTATGCACAAATGGAAGCAAACTAATCAAATTCACTAATACTTGCAATGTAACAATGCCAAAATCAATTCAAAAAGTAATCTATGACATAACCTAAGCGTACAAGTACAATAAGAGGAATCTCTGCTGCTAGGGTTGGGCCCTAACCCAAGAGCTTCAACCCTTTGATTCAACTCAGTGTTGGATCAAGGGAATGCTCACTTTCATTAACATATCAAAAAATACATAACAATGTTTTGCCACAATCCTTCAACTCAAAAGTGCTTAGTTATCTTGCATAAAAAATCTGAATCCTAATGAGGCTCTAGGCCTCCTTATTTATACAAAAGAAGTTGCTAACAAATTCCTTAAATCTAGTGAGGCTTGGCTCCCAATATCAAGATAAATTGGTTCTTTAACTATCACTGGCTCAGTTGCCAATGATCCACATGACTCAGCTGCCTGTACCTTTGAGTTGGTGTGATTTGATTGAGGGATCTTTGAATGAGTGAGGACTTAATGAGGAAGATCGATCTCCTATCATCTCTCCTTCTTGTCTCATTCGAGTTCCTGCACCTTAATTAGCCATAATTTGTCATAATTTGCTCCCAAAAACCTGCAAACAATGCACATTAGACCACTAGACATAACATCTTACTTTTACTCATCTCATTAAGCAAAATATAATTAAAACATGTAAGGAATTATGAGAAGAGTTGATTTAAGTAAGCTTGGAGGTGTATTAAGGTCCATATATTTTACCTAATGATGAGCCTCATCATTACTAGTGTTGGTAGCCTTGGTTGGAACAAACGCTCTGGAAGCCCTGGAAGGCTTGGATGGAGACCAATCTGATGATGGTTTTGTGATGTCCGACCATGAGGTGGAATCACTGTTTAATGGGTTGAGGTGGATGGCCTTTGGAATCCTTGGATGAGTTTTGATTGATGTGTTCTATGAGATCCCACATTCATGCTTAGAATATGGCATGGGGGTGAATGGCTGAAGAGAGATTTGGCTCAGCCATTCTACAGTCAGGTAGAACATGGAAGTCCCATCCCAGGATTAGATTTTGCATCGTTAATGCAAGGTTATTTCTCCTTATATTTCTATGATAATTTCAGTGGATTATATGTGGTCTATATGGCTGTACTTTCATGGGTATTTTTGCTGCTATTATGTTGGTTATGTATGTGTTTTGTGACATCAGCCATGTATGGATTTCATCGTGTTTTTACTTGTAATTGAATGATCAATGTATCTATGACCTAATGGATGGAATGGCAGTTGATGTGTTGAGGCATCAGTGGTTCTTAGTGATTCTCAACTAAGTATAAACCCTTATGCTTAGAATTGTTAATTACGCTTGTAGATTACATATTTGTGATATGTTTGACGAAATGCCTGTCAGGGTTAGTAGGGGTCTAGGCAAGGTCTTAAACAAGTATTTTATTTAGTATTATCATTTCCATGTTATTTTACTATTTTGAAGAGATGGTTTAATTCTGGTAAGTGACCTGGGCTTTGGGCCTGAAAAAGTGGCTCAAATCCTGGGGACGTTGGCAGTCACTCACTAAATGAGTCTCTGGATGTTGGCAGGAAAGCCTATGAGAGCGACCCTGGGTTTCTGGATGTTGTCATGCCTATAACATGAGAGTGACTGAGGATTAAGTTGTCCAAATGTTCAGTGGGACCCAATGGCAAGTTGTTTGAAGTGTTGAATTGGTTCCTAAAGATAATGTTGAATGTATGTATGGTTTGCTTCCCTCGGTTCCACTTCCTTAACATGACTTAGGAGGTTGAATCATATCATAATGGCCTCTCATCGTATGTTTACCCCAGCTGGCCAGTTTCTTAGGTGGATGTTGGAGGAGGGTGTTTTAGAGTGGTATGAGAGCATGGTTCACCCCTCAGACTGGATGGGCTATGTGTTGGTCATGCATGCATGTTAGTTGCATGTGTGTCTATCACACTTGCATTCCGTGTGCTTGTTTCATTTGCACGATATTGTTCATGGTTGTAGTGATGTCGTCATGTGAAACTTGAGGTGGTTGTGGTGGAATGCAACGTCGTGAGTGTATGACTAGTTACATGCCGATTTATGTTGCTTACATGTATCATTGTAGTATGCTTGGTTACATTCTTGCATGTTTGGTTACATTCTTGTATGCTTGGTTACATGTATCAATCTTGTAGGTTTGGTTTCAAGTATCAATCATCCATGCTTGATCATATGTGTTTATGTTGTGGAAGGTTATGCATCAATTATGTGTGTTCATGTTTGTATGTGGTTAAGTATATAGTGACGTAATGATGGTGGTTGTAATGCATGAGTTCGTAGTATGTGTTGTTGTTAAGGTCATGCATTAATGACTGGACCCTAGCTCGAATGATGGTTGCATGGTCATATGCTTATGTATTAAGTCTCTATATGCTATCATGATTATGTTATACATGCATCACGATAATTTCTTGATCTTGCAGACAAGGTATCCTCCCTGAGCTATGCTAAGGTACACTGGTTTATTTTGATTTGGTTTAGCTGACATGATATACCTTGCAAGAAGAAATATCAAATGGCTAGCAAGATGGTTAGCTACAAAGACTCTCCCTATGAATCTGAAGAGCAGTATGGTGATGGGAACTCTTCCAATTTGGAAGTTACACTAAGAATACTAAAGGAAGAAATAAGGAGTCGTAAGGCAGATAATGACAAAATCATGCAGGCGCAAGAGAAACAAGCAGATGTAAGTGCAGTGATACTTAGAGTTTGGCAAATTTATAGTGACACGGACCACGTCATATCAGCTATGAGCAAGAAGATATAACTAATGGGGCATATGCTAGTCGATCGCATGGTCGTCAAAGGTTAGATAGAGATGACACAATTAGAGATCACAAATTTTTGGACACTCTGGATAGGAGAGGGGATAGACACATGTATTATTCTAGTTTTGATTCAGATAGGCATCATGATCATCATCGTTATCATCCTTATAGGAGGAGTGATAGGGGATATTTGTCATATGAGTTTAAGAAAGAAAAGCCACCAACATTTGATGGAGAGATGAAGAAACTGCAGGATGTAGAGGCATGGTTGCTTGGCATGAGGAAATTCTTTAGGTTGCATGACCATTCAAAGAACATGAAAGCTAGAGTTGCTACATTCAGTCTCAACGGTAAAACAGACATTTGGTGGGAAGATGTGAAGAATGTCAGATGTATTCATGAGGAGGATTTAACTTGGAGTGAGTTTGAGCGGCTATTCAAGAATAAGTATTTCTCAGAGAGATACTTTGATGTTTAGGTGAAAGAATTTTATGAGCTAAAGAATGGTTCCATGACAGATGATGAGTACACTAGCAGATTCTTAGAGTTGCTGAGGTATGTGCCTTATCTCACAAAGGAAACGGCCAAGATTCAGAGGTTCATTAGTGGGTTACCGATGGAATTTAAAGATAGAATTGAGTTTGATGAGACTAGATCATTGGAGGAGGCCATTCAGAAGCTAAGGCACTTCTAAGAACAATCGAAACGCATAACTGAGACTAAGCCAGACTAGACAGGTAATGCAAAGAACAAAGGGAAATGGGACAAAAAGCAAGTAAGGCCTCGAGATATATGTAACAAGGAGAATGTTGCACCGCATAAGAAGTTCAATGCATCAGATAGAGGACAAGGATTCTAATTAGGAGAACAGAACAAGGAGACAGACTAGAAGCCTATAGAGTGTTGGATTTGTGGCAAGGATCATCACAGGAGAGATTGTTCGCAGAACCAAGGTGGTAGCCCTTAGATATACAGTGCGCAAGAGGCATAGACTGTTGGGGATGTTGGTCAGAGTATTCCACATATCCATGCAACATTAGATAACAGATAGGCAGAGAATCAAGCATATATCATTGAGATGGATGGTAAGATTTGTGATCAAGTTATTTCTATTTTGATTAACCCTGGATCTAATTATAGCTATGTTAGTCTTGACTTGGTGGATAAGTGTGGTTTAAGTAAGGAATTGCATTTAGAGTATTTGTTAGTGCAATTGGCTATAGGTACAAAGAAGCAAGTTCATCATGGGGTAAGAGCTTCTACATTTGATTTGAATGGTATGTCTACCACAACACATTTTAATGTATTACCATTGGGCTCATACAGTATGTTGTTGGGCATGGAATGGTTGTATCTTCATAGAACCAAGGTAGACTATTACGAAAAATCCATTGAGTGTGTTGATGACAATGGAGAACCAAGAGTCTTACAGGGTAAGAAGAAAGCCACATCAGCTAGGATGGTGATAGCTATGCAAGCAAAGCGTAGTCGTAGGAAATGGTGTAAGTTATTTGTAGTGCACATTTCTAGTGATAAGGGTATGGAAATTGAGGATATATATGTGTTGAGCATGTACCCAGTTTTACAACAGTTCAAGGATGTATTTCCTAAGGCCAATACATATTTTCCACCTCACAAGGAGGTAGAATTTTCTATTGAGTTAGTGCTAGGGGTAGCTCCAGCATCAAAAGCACCTTATAGGATAAGCACACCTGAGTTGGTTGAGTTAAAGTTGCAGTTGAAGGAAATGTTGGAAAAGGGGTACATTAGGCCAAGTTTATCACCATGGGGTGCACCCGTATTGATGTGAAGAAGAAAGATGGTACTCTCAGATTATGCATTGAATATAGGTAATTGAACAAAGTGACCATCAAGAACATATATCTATTACTAAGGATGGATGACTTGTTTGACCAGTTGAAGGGAGCAGTAGTGTTCTCTAAGATCGATATGAGATCTGTATATCATCAAGTACACATAAAAGAGGAGGAAATTTACAAGACCGCATTCAGGACTAGCTATGGGCATTATGAGTTTGTTGTAGTTCCATTTGGCTTAACTAATGCTCCTATTACATTTATGTGTTTGATGAATAGCGTGTTGCATTCATACTTGGATAAGTTTGTTATTGTGTTAATTGATGATATACTAGTATATTCTAAAAATTAGGAAGAGCATGCCGAGAATTTAGCAACAATGTTAAGGTTGTTGAGAGAGCATGAGTTGAATGCTAAACTCAGAAAGTGTAGTTCCTTTCAGACTGAGGTACACTACTTGGGGCATGTTGTTTCCACGGAGGGTGTTGTAGTAGATCCAAAAAAGATAAGAGCCATCATGGAGTGGGTGGATCCTAAGAACGTGGACGAGATGAGATCCTTCATGGGTTTGGCAGGCTACTATAGGAGGTTCATCAGGAACTTCTCACATATTTTCTTATCTTATCACATCATTGCAGAGAAAGGGTAAGAAGTTTGAATGGACAGAGGAGTGTGAGGCTAGTTTTGAGTAGCTCAAGCACTTGTTGACACATGCACCAGTGTTAAAGATTGCAGATCCAGACAAATAATTTGTAGTATGCACAAATGCTTACAAGAAGGGACTTGGTAGAGTCCTTATGCAGAATGGACATGTGGTATCTTATGAGTCATAGAAACTGAATGAGCACTAGTAGAACTACCCCGCGCATGGTCTCGATTTGGCATCGATTATACATGCATTGAAGATGTAGAGACACTATCTACTGGGAAAGAGGTTTACATTGATGATTGATCACAGTGGTTTGTGATATCTACTTGAACAACCAAATTTGAATGGTAGGCAGGTTCGGTGGTTGGTTACAATCAATGAGTTTGCTTTCAAGACCTGATATATCAAAGGTAAAGATGATAGAGTGGCAAATGCTCTTAATAGGTGGGTACAAGTAAATCATTTAATAGCTATGAGCTCCTATGGGACAAATCTACAGGATAGGATCTTGCGGGCAGGTCCGCAGGATATCAGATATATGGATATTGTCCATAACTTGTAGCAGAGCACAAGTATAGGTACAGGTGATGATACAGGTATAGGTATAGGTGACAGTACATGTACATGTATAGGTGATGGTACATGTATACGTACAGGTGATGGTACATGTACAAGTACATGTATAGGTACAGGTACATGTGCAGGTGCACGAGATGTGGATTATTGCCTTGCAGTAGATGGATTGGTCACGTTCTAAGACATGATATATGTGTCAGATAATAGTGAGCTCAAGAAGGTAATATTGAGAGAGTTTCATGCAAAACCTTATTCAAGTCACCTAGGTTATCAAAAGACATTGAAAACAATGAATAGATTTTACTATTAGCTGAATTTGAAGAGGGATGTAGCAAAGTTTGTGGCTAGATGTTTTGATTTTTAGTGAGTAAAGGTAGAGTGTAAGCATCCTGGTGGACTGCTACAACTGATTACGACTCCAGAGTGGAAATGGGAAGTCATTTCCATGGAATTCATCATAGGGTTGTCGAAGACAATGAGACGGCATGATTCCATCATTGTTATTGTGGACAAGTTGACAAAGGTTGCACATTTCATTATAGTGAAGTCAACATTCTCATCTAGCGATGTAGCACAGATATTCATCCAAGATGTGGTTAGATTGCATGGTGTTCCAAAGAAGATTGTGTCAGACAGGGATGCGAAGTTCACTTCCAAGTTTTGGAAGGAGTTGTTTACAGGTTTGGGCACAGAGTTGGCCTTCAATACAACTTATCATCTGCAGACATATGGACAAACAAAGAGGGTCAATATGATATTGGAGGACATGTTGAGGATGTATGTCATGCATTAGCAACGAAAATGGGAAGAGTATCTCCCCTTGGTAAAGTTTGCATACAACAATGGTTATCGTGAGTCATTGAGGATGAGTCCTTTCGAGGCATTGTATGGGCGGAGTTGCAATAGTCCTATCAGTTGGAATGATCCGGTTAAAAGGGCATTGATTGGACCATACATGTTGGCAAACATGGAACAGGAAATGCAGGTTATAAAGAAAAATATAAAGGCAACACATGATAGGCATAAAAGGTATGCAGATCAGAATAGGTTGTTTAAGGAGTTCCAAGTTGGGGAACAAGTGTACTTGCGCATCAAACCAAACAAGAGCTTCTTACGGATTGGATCATGTGCCAAGATGGCACCATGGTTTTGTGGACCCTTCAATATCATCAAGAGGATTGGGCCAATAGCCTATCAACTTGCACTGCCTCCGACAGTGAAAGTCCATGATGTTTTCCATGTGTCATTGCTTAAGAAGTATATTTGAGATGTTGATCATGTGATTGACTGGTTTGTTTTGCAAGTGGAACCAGATGGAGAATTCCAACTAGAGCCTCAATGTATATTGCAGAAAAAGGTGTGCATGCTTTGGAATCGAGCAATCGAGTAGGTTAAAGTGCAGCAGAAGCACTTTGGGCCAGATGAAACTACATGGGAGATGGAGGATCATATGTGGGTTATGTATCCTTCCTTGTTTGTTGATTAAGGCAAAGCAATTTTGACATGGTGTTTTGGTATATGCTTTGGTATATATTTTGATATATGTTTTGGTGATTTTGCTATATGTACCTATGTATATGGGATGTAAATACTGCCATTAGCTATGTTATAAATCTCCAATAAGTAGTATGGGTGTCATGTCACTATGATGTTATGTTTCTTGTTGGTTTGCTTCTCAGCAGATTGATCATTGTAAATACTGCATCGAGCTAAATTATAAAGCTCCATCGACAATATATATTGCTTACAATAGTTTTGTGGTTATAGGTGTTGTTTACCATCGAGGAAGATGTTCCCCCAAGGGGGAGGGTTCTATAACAACCCTGGTGAAAATTCCATGTAATAAAATTTAATAAAGGAAAAATAATAACCACGAATGATGGGAAACTTGTTCCAAGCTAAATGTTGGGCAAAATCCTAGTGATGAGGATCACTTGTAATTTTCTATGGCTAAGGAAATTGGCAAAGGAAATGGTTAAGGCTTTGGAAAGGAAAAATGGAATTTTTGGTACAATTTATTTATGAAAATAATGGAAATTAGGAGAAAAAGGAGGTGAAAGGCAACATATTTCATGTGAGGAGGAAATTGAAGGAAAATAATGGAAAATGAGGAAAATAGAGGCCTTATTCATATAAAGGCTTTTGAGGATCAATTGGTAACCTTTAGACAATTAAGTTTTGGAGCTCTCTCATACTCTTGGAGACTTAGAGTTTTCTTGGAGCACTATTTGTGGGTGTGGCATACTTGGATTCTTGGAGCAAGAAGGCAAAGGAAGAGCAGGAAAGCACAAGAGGGAATCAGGATTAGTAGCTACCTCAAATTTGCTTGCAAGTACTGAGTTGCATGTATGTTTCCTTCACTAGTTTTGGCATGCATGGAATATGCATGTAGATTCTTGTTCACGTTCTCTCATTGGCATGGAGGATTGCCTGGATTGACAATGGATTGCCTAGCCTTACCATTTCCTGGATAGCCATGGTGATTATGGGTTTACTTTCATTGTTTGTTTTTGGTTGCTTCTCATGTTTCCTTAGCTTGGATTGAGTTATTAGTTCCTGGAAGCCCTAGTTGGATAAATGCTTTGGAAGCCCTGTAACTGTAACAACCCTGGTGAAAATTCCATATAATAAAAGTTAAAAACAGTAACCATGTTTGATGGGACACTTATTCCAAGCTGAATGTTGGGCAAGACATCCTAAGGGGTGTTCATTTGGTTGTTTATGGTGAGGAAATTGGCAAAGGCAATGGATAAGGCTTTGGAAAGGAGAAATGACATTTTGGCACATTTATTTATGAAAATAATGGAAATTAGGAGAAAAGGGAGGTGAAAGGTCACACGTTGCATGTGAGGAGGAAAATGAAGGAAAATAATGAAAAATGAAGAAAATAGAGGCCTCATTCATAAAAATGCTTTTGAGGATTAGTTGGTAACCTTTTGTCAGTTGAGTTTTGAAGTTCTCTCATTATTCTCTCTCTCTCACTCTTGGGCACTTAGAGTTTCTTGGAGCACTTTGGCATTGAAGCAAGAAAGGAAAAGAAGGCAAGAGAAAGAAAATATCAAGCAGGGAAAGGCAAGATCAAGCGACTACAACAAGCTTCATTGTAGGTATCAACTTGAATGTGTATTTTCCTTGTTAGATTTGGCATGCATGGGATTGTATGTGTTTATTTTCTATAATGGCATGGGTTTTTCCAGGTGTGACAGTATTTTTAGCCTAGCCTTGGCATTTCTTGATAGCTTTGATGAGATGGGTTCTCTCATACGGTTTATGTGGGATGACTGATTGGATTTGAAGCTGAGTGGGGTGGATCTACAAATTAACAATTGCATGGTCTGAGTGGTCCTTGAATCGAACTGAGGATCACGAAGCCATTGGCCTACTAACCCCTGAATTAGACTGAGGATCATGAAGCCACTAGCCTAGCAACCCATGAACCAGACTATGGGTTGCAATAAAGCTAGATTGTGTGCCTCGGTGGGCCTAGGAATCCTCGCTAGTGGATGGCAGGATATACGATAAAGACAAGAGGCGGATTTTCTCTCCATTGGGCTTAGTGATCTTGGGATGGGATGCACAATAAAGCCTGGAGAGTATGTCTCCGTGTAGGGCCTAGTGATCCCTGGATCAGATTTTTGATGCACGATAAAGCCTGAGAGATGAGGAGGCACTCAAATTCCTCACGATGTAGGCAGAGAACTCCGGTGGCATCCATGTTGATTGGTGTTTTTGATGTGTTCTATGAGTTTCTTGGAATGTGGCATAGGAGTGAATGGTTGAAGAGAGACTTGGCTCAGCCAATATATGGTCGGGTGGAACGTGGTAGTCCCATCTCTGGTTGGTTCACAACATTCATTAATGAGAAATTCATTCCCTTGATTTTCATGTACAAATGTATTGATGTATATGTGGATTTGGATTGTTGATATGTTTATAGTATTTATGTTCCTATTATGCTGGTTATATGTACATTTTATGACAACAACTATGTATGGATCTTAACATCTTTTTACTTGTATATGAATGGATAATGTGTCTATGACCTAATAGAGGATAATGCAACAATTGACATGAGGGAGCAATATTGGTTCATAGCGATTCTCAGATAAGTATGAGATCCCTACACTTAATTATGTTGTTTACACTTGTAGGTTACATGTTGGCGATGTGTTTGATGAAATGCTTGTCATGGCTAGTAGGGGTCTTTTTATGGTCTTGTTCAGCTGTTTTTACATCATTGTTTCCCTATATTTTTACTGATTCTAAGTTATCACTCTATTTTGAGAAGTGGCCTAGGTTTTGGGCCTAAAAAAGTGGCTTAAATCTAGGGGTCGCTGGCACAAAACTAGCAATTTTGGTCCTTGGTTGCTAGCAAGCAAGCTTGTGAGAGTGACTTTAGGTTGTTGTTTGCTCCCTTTCCCATAGCATGAGAACGACTATGGCCTAAGAGATCTAGAAAAATAGTGGGACCCAAGGATAGGCTGTCTAGGTGGCTGACTTGTCTCATGAGGGTTCTGTTGATGATGTTGGATAACTATGTGTGATGTTTCATCGATTCCACTTTCTCAAGGTCACATAAGAGGTTGAATCTGATTATAGCAGCCTCTCATCTCATGTTTACCTCGGTTGGCATGGTTACTTGGGTGGATGTGGGAGGAGGGTGTTATAGTAACAACTTGGGTTGAGTTACTAGTACTAGAAGCTTTAGTTGGACAAACGTTCTGGAATCCCTTGCCGGGTTGAGTTACTAGTCCTCGAAGCCTTGGTTGGACAAACGCTCTAGAAGCCCGACGACAGCTGTGGATTGAGTTACTAGTCCTGGAAGCTTCGGTTGGAACAAATTCTCTGGAAGTCCTGGAAGGCTTGGATGGATACCAATCTGATGATGATTTTGTGATGTCCAACCGTGAGGTGGAATCACTATTTGATGGGTTGAGGTGGATGGCCTCTGGAAGCCCTGGATGAGTTTTGATTGATGTGTTCTATGAGATCCCACATTCATGCTTGGAATATGGCACAAGGGTGAATGCATGACGAGAGATTTGGCTCATCCATTCTATGATCGGGTGGAATGTGGAAGTCCCATCCCAGGTTTGGATTTTGCATTGATAATGAAAGGTTATTTCTCCTTGTATTTCTATGAGCATTTCGATGGTTTATATGTGGTCTATATGGTTGTGCTTTCATGAGTATTCCTGCTGCTATTATGTTGGTTATGTATGTGTTTTGTGACAACAACCATGTATCACTTTCATCATTTTTTTACTTGTAATTGAATGATCAATGAATATATGACCTAATGGATGGAATGGTAGTTGATGTGTTGAGGCATCAATGGTTCTTAACAATTCTTAGCTAAGTATGAGATCCCTACGCTTAGAACTGTTATTTACACCTGTAGATTACATATTTGTGATATATTTGATGAAATGCCTGTCATGGCTAGTAGGGGTCCAGTCATGGTCTTAAACAAGCATTTTCTTTAGTACTGTCATTTCCATGTTATTTTATTGTTATGAAGAAATGGTTCAATTCTAGGCAGTGACTTGGGCTCTGGGCCTGAAAAATGGCTCAAATCTCGGGGACGCTGGCATAGCGCTGGCTAAATGAGTCTTTGGATGCTGGCAAGCAAGCCTATGAGAGTGACTTTGGGTTTCTAGACGTTGTCATGCCTATAACATGAGAGTGACTAAGGCTTAAGTTGTCTAAAAGTTCAGCGGGACCTAAGGGCAAGCTGTCTGAATTGTTGGATTAGTTCTTGAGGCTCTTAAAGTTGATGTTGAATGTCTGTATGGTGTGTTTTTTTCGGTTCCACTTCCTTAACATGACTTAGGAGGTCGAATCATATCATAGTGGCCTCTTATCGCATGTTTACCTCGGCTACTCGGTTGCTTGGGTAGATGTGGGAGGAGGGTGTTACATAGAATAACAATGATAGAACATCCATTAAAACCACACATTAAAAAGTAAATTTACACATGGAACACAAGAGGAAAATAATTCTTATTAACATATACAAAGGCCAACCAAGACAGGGACTTCCATGTACTACCCGAGCATAAATTGGGTTGAACCAAATATTTCTTTTAGCTAATCACCCCTATGCCATATTCCAAGCATGAATGTGAGACTTACAATAAAGAAACCAAGGCTTTCTCAGGCTTTACCGCAATCCACCAAGGGATTCCTAGGGCCATCCCTCATCTATACAACCAGAGTTTAATGCAATCTCGCCAAGGGATTCCTAGGCCCAAAGAAGAAACATACACTACCAGGCTTTACTACAATCCCACCATATATCGCTCTAGGGATCACTAGGCCTATACAAGCATGGATGCCTCCATATCTCCCCACCTAAATCGTGAGGAATTTTCTCTTCTCCACCTCTAGGATTTACTGTATATCCCACCATTCATTGGTCGAGGATTTCTAGGCTACACACTCTAGGATTTATCGTATATCTTCCATTCACCGGTCAAAGATTCCTAGGTCTAAAGAGGGCATACATAATCATGCTTTACCGCAATCCCACCTTCACTAGTCCAGGGATTCCTAGGCCTTGTGTTTCTCCCCTGAGACCACCCCACTTAGTTTCGAAATCATCTGACAATCCATCTCAATCAAGTAAGAAAAACCCCATCACACCATGGCTATCCGGAAATGGCAAGGCAATGTTAAAACCACTGTCACACCTAGAAAAACCCTTGCCAATGACAACAAGAGAACCAAAAACACACATGCATGCCAAAACTAGTAAGGAAATCACACATGCAACTCGATACCTACAAGTAATCTCGTTGTAGCCGCTTGATCCAACTCTTCCTTGCTTGATCTTTGCTTCACTTTGCTTTCTTGTCCTTCCTTTGTCTTCCTTCCTCCAATGTTAGAGTGCTCCAAGAATGCTCTAAGTGTCCAAGAGCATGAGAGAGTAGAGAGAATAGAGAGAGAGAACTCCAAAACTGAACTGACAAAAGGTTAAACTAATAAAATGTTGTAAATTGGTCCTCATAAGATTTTTTATTAATGAGACCTCTATTTTCTTCAATTTCCATTATTTTTCCTTCATTTTCCTCATCACATGCACCCTCTGACCTTTCACTTTCCTTTTCTCCTAATTTCCATTATTTTCATAAATATAATTTCAATTAATGTCTCTTTGCCTTTCCAAAGCCTTTTTCTATGCCTTTAACGATTTCCCTTAACCATAATAAACCAAATGAACACCCACACTAAGATGTTTTACCCAACATTCAGTTTGGAATAAGTGTCCCACGACCTTGGTCTTATTTTGCCTTTATTAACTTCATTACATGGATTTTTAACTAGGGTTGTTACA
Organism: Pinus taeda; assembly: GCA_000404065.3. Lineage (NCBI taxonomy): Eukaryota > Viridiplantae > Streptophyta > Pinopsida > Pinales > Pinaceae > Pinus > Pinus taeda. Next base: position 97,853 of record APFE031516279.1, on the reverse strand, counting down.
CTTAGAGGGATCGATTTTTTTTCACTCTTAGAAAAGAGTTTTGCATCCCAAGAGATTTGATCTCTCTCCGTGCTTGGTATATCTAGAGTTAAGATGGATCTAGGTTGGTTTATTATCCATATTGTTCATCTATAGACATTAGATTATTTTTGTTATTAATATTTTTAAAATGTTGTGCGTTTGATTATTTAACATTGAAGGAATTACAACTCTCTCTTATACCTTCATATATTTTGTTATTAATATTTTTAAAATGGTGTGAACTTGATTATTTAACATTGAAGGAATTATAAATCTCACTCACACCTTGATATTTGAAGCACCTACTAATGGAATAAGAAAATATCTCTCTCTCCCTCATACCTTGATAAACAAAGCACCTATCAATGGAATACGAAATATCTCTTTGATGTAGACTTATCAATGGAATAAGAAAGTATCTCTCTCTGATGCAAACTTATCAATGGAATAAGAAAATATCTCTCTCTAATGCAAACTTATTTTAGGGTGTAAAACTTGGAAAAAAAGTTTGCATCTCAAGATATTTGATCCCACTTGGGCCTTGATATGTCTATGATTAAGATGGATCCATATTGGTTATGTATATATTCACCCAAACACTCACCATTTGAAATGCATAAATGAGTATAATGTGTTGAAAATTACTTTGGGCTATTGGATTGTATAAATTACATAGCTTAAACTTGTAATTCCAACAAATCTTAGATTTTAGACTAAATTGACCAAAAAATACTCGTATAGACATTGAACTATTTTATATATAGATCACAATTTCCATATTAAAATGTTTTTTTTTTATTAATATATTTTTAAATACATGTTTATATGAGTTAGCCTTACATATTGAAATATTTTATTTATAATCTATATTGATTTTTTTTCTTATTAATAATACTTTTTTAAACAAAACACATGTTAAGAATTGAATGAAATTATACATGTCCATCTTATTAACTAATTGAACATTTTTACTTTTAATTACTCCTTTTTCTATATAAACATATATGAAGTTGTATGAAATATATTAAAATAATTTATTTAAATCTTATATTTGACATATTTTTAAAAAAATATAATAATTATATATCTTTCTCTCATTCATTTCATTTTGAAGTGAATATATATATATATTATATATATATTAAATTTTAATAATTTTATTCTTTCTATCTATTAATATAAAGTATGTAAGATATAAAATATTTTATTTATGATTAAAATATTTTTATCACATTTATTTTATAGTAACTTGTTATATTAACAAGTATTGAGCATAATTAGAGTGGGATTATTAATGTTTTATAATGTATTTAGTTAAAACTAATCACATATGAATATTTTTTTGTTTGTTTTTTTATGTAAAATATTTTATTTTTGTATTGTTATTATTATTATCAATTTTAAGGTCATAGCCAAGTCAACACTAAATTGGTGTATGAGACTCCCTTGTTTAAGGGACAAGGGAACCACTTCTTTGGAACAATTTCAGTGCTAAGTCTATGAAAACATAGATACTCTACCTTGTGACCTCTTAGGAGAAAACACATGCTCTTAACCATTAACCCTATTACAAATATATATTTCAACTTGAAATTGAAGATAGAAGAAATTAAATATCTCATTATTAAATCTATATTTTGATAAAAAATATATAAGAACAAAAACTCTTGAACATGAATGAAATTAGACAGAGTGGAATTTGAATGGCAAATTGTCAATCACACAGGTTAAATATTGATAAAATAATCAACACAAACTTTAAATATTGATAAAATTATCAACACAAACATTAAAATTGCAAAAACCATCCAATACTTCAGATTTGAAATTCCTAAAACATTAAAATTGCAAAAACCATCAAAAAAACTTCAGATTTGAAATTCCTAACACTTCAGATTTGAAATTCCTACCCTGGCGCTTATTGGACGTTGCTGCGAACTTTGTCAAAAACGCTTAATCTATTCTAAACCGCCTTCATGGAAAAGATCTCGCTGTGTCTATCAGTGAAACAGCCTAACAACCCTGTTGACTTAATCGATCTTGCCGGATTGGACCTAATATTTTGTCTGGGTAATTATAAACTTTAGACTTCAAAGAGATCAAGAAAATGATACTGATGTTTACCAATCACCTTTACGGGTAGATAAGGATGAAGGCCATTACCCAAAAATTGCAGAATTTAAAAGGACAATCCCCTTCTATAACGGTCCATCAAAACAGACACGTTAGGAACATGAACGTTTTGATGCCTGACACGTTATGCTCCACGTACGGGTTACCTACAGGATGACCGTATGGATCTCCTAAGGGTGAGCGCTGTATTTTCTAAATCAGCGTCGACTCCACTGAATGACGCGTTTCCTGCAATTTTATACGTTTTCCATTTAGTCCGATCACATGCCAATAGTATAGTCCCATCTTGGAATCTGATGCTCATATAAAATGATACGGTTCATATTTTTCTCATGAATATCAAGATGCTGTTGCAGTTTCTGTGAAAAAAAGTGATACATCTGTTTTGAAGTTGAAAGGTATTTCAGGTGTTTTGGAGCACATACTTACCATTGTGTTTGCAGGGGTCATCTGAGATATTGTGGGAGAAGAGATCAAATCAGGTCTTGTTGTAAGAGATGTCAACAATTATAGTGCCAGCGCCAGCTCCATCCCCAGTTGAAGACTCTGAACGCCTCAGGAAGGCCTTTGAAGGTTGGAGGATCTGCCATATTTCACATTTTAGATAGTCATATTTGAAAGTAGCAGTCAGTCTAACCATTAGATATTTTAATTTTTGGTTGGATGTGAATTTTAGTTATTTAAAAAGGGATTTTGAATCTATACATGGGTTCTCCAGCTGAAAAAAATTGACCCAAAAAATACCCAGAAAAAGAATAAAAATGCCTAAAAATGCCTAACAGTTATACTACTGCTATTTGAAATTCATATCTAATCCTATATATTTAAATGCCTAACAGTTAGGCTACTGCTATTTGAAATTCCTATGTAATCCTATACATTATTGTTTGTCAGATTTGGTTTGAATGGAATTTCAGTCGCTGGGTTTATGTTTTTGCTTGTCAGCTTTGGTTTGAATGGCATTTGAATCGTTGGGACTGGCACAGATCCATATAAAGTAGGATCTGCCATATTTCACATTTTAGATAGTCATATTTGAAAGTAGCAGTCAGTCTAACCATTAGATATTTTAATTTTTGGTTGGCTGTGAATTTTAGTTATTTAAAAAGGGATTTTGAATCTATACATGGGTTCTCCAGCTGAAAAAAATTGACCCAAAAAATACCCAGAAAAAGAATAAAAATGCCTGACAGTTAGACTACTGCTATTTGAAATTCCTATGTAATCCTATACATTATTGTTTGTCAGATTTGGTTTGAATGGAATTTCAGTAGCTGGGTTTATGTTTTTGCTTGTCAGCTTTGGTTTGAATGGCATTTGAATCGTTGGGATTGGCACGGATCCATATAAAGCAGGATCTGATATGCACCTAGATGTTGCAAAGTTTGGAGGTTTGATTTCTAGAGTTCTAATATTGAATATATTCAAGATATACATCCTTTAAGGTGTATATCAGGTTGGGTTTTCACAATGTTGCAGTGCGTATCAAACTCGTAAATCAGATTGGGTTTTCGCAATGTTGTAGTGCGTGTCAAACTCTGGTATAAATGGGTGTGTGCTATGGATTTCTGTTGGGTTGGAATTCATATTCATACACTTTTGCATACTAAAATCTCTGTATATAAATACATCACCCTTTATCCTGGGGTATAATGCATCTGGTTTCTCTCGGATTTACCATTTAAACTTGGATCTGATATGAGCCTCCAGGTTGCAAAGTAAATATAAACCTGGGTCTGATATGAATTCCCAGGTTGCACAGTAAATCTAGGGTTCCAATATTTGACATGTGGCTATTATGTATTTAAAATATGAGATTCACTACCTTCTTAACTTTCTTGTGCCTCCTTGAAGTACGTATCGAACATATAGATGGATATCTGCTACTGTTCATAATATTGCACTCAAGGCGTAATCTAGAATGCTATTCGAGTTAATGGATCAGCCCCCAGCCTGGCTTTAGTATAGTAGCTTTCTATATCTAATTCAGATTTCTATTTTGGGTAGGACAAATTCAGTGCCCTCCCTTGATAAGGATATGGGTGTTGGTCATTCCTTATCCCATGCTTTCAGTTGATATGATCTTCGATGCAAAGCATATATAGAGTACCAATATTTGATAGGAGACCATTATGTGAATTCCAGATATGCATCGTCACAACTTTCATCTGCGACCATGAAGTGCATGTCAGACCTGGGTTAGGGTTAGATGGATCTGTGTTGGTGTCCGTATTCAATGCACTCAATGCATCATCTAGAGTATTATCTATAATGGATGACTCCCACCTATGCTGAAGATTCTATCTGTCTATTGTTCAGAATTTTTTGTTGTTGGGACAAATGCATTCAATTCCGTTGATAAGAACAGCATTAGTCTTTAGGTGTTGAGGTGGCCATAACTAAAGTTCCAATATTTGATATGTGGCCATTATGTGAATTCAAGTTTATGCATCTCTGAAATTTACATCTTTCATGTGCAACCTGAAATGGTGGTGCCCATATTCAATGCACTCGATGCATTATTTAGAATGCTATCTGTGTTGATGGGTAACCCTACTTACCGAGGCTGTAGAATGCTAAATGTTTAAATAATTCAGATTTATACAATTGGTTGGACATATTCACTGCCCTCCCTTGATAAGAATATGGATGTAATTTCTTTCTTATGCCATGATTTTCAGCTGATGTCAAATGCAAAGGATATCGAGTGTTCCAATATTTGATATGTGGCCATTAGAATGGTTCGTTCTAGTGTCCATGTTCAAACTTCAGAGCACTCAATATATCATCTAGGATGTTTCTAGTTCCACATTCAAAGCACTCAATGCATCATATAGGATGCTATCTGAGATGATGGATCTCCCGCAACCCCACCCTGACTGTAGAATGCTATCTTCTGTATGGTTCAGATTTCTAGTTTTTGGTTGGACAACTGTACTGCCCATCCTTGATAAGAATCATGCAAGTATTCTGATGTTGATATGGATGTATGTCATTTCTTATCCCATGCTTTTCAGTTGATTTCAAACTGCAAAAATAGTGACTCATTTGAATGGATTTTCACAGGCTGGGGCACAAATGAGAAGTTGATTATAGAAATTTTGGGACACAGAACCGCAGCACAGCGCAGAGCAATCAGGCAAACGTACACTCAGTTGTATGAGGAAGATTTCCTGAAGCGATTGCAATCAGAACTCACACGGGATTTTGAGGTATCACTATCAAGTTATCAACAGATGATGTTAACTAACACTGACTAAATAACCATGACCATGCTGCACTCTCTATTGCAAATTCTTTGAATGTGTTTGGTTTTATGATATTTTTTTGATCTCAAAATATGAATGTTTTATCTCCTGCTGTCCAGCTCCTTTGGCATTTTAGCAGTAGTAAAATTGACAGTTTTTTGTTTGAAAAAGAGAGCTCTGCTCCTCTGGTCACTGGATCCCCCAGAACGAGATGCACTTTTAGCCTATGAATCGATAAAGAAGTGGAGTCCAAATAACAGGTCACTTTTGGAAATCTCTAGTGCTCGATCTTCAACTGAGCTGTGGTCGGTCAGACAAGCATATCATATACGTTACAAGAAATCTCTGGAAGAAGACGTTGCTTCTCATACTCATGGAGACTTCCGCAAGGTATATTAATATTCTTCAGACCTCTTCTATGAAATGGAACTTAAATTTGTAAGACTGGAATTTTATATCAAAGTTATCTGATTTTAAGTTAACTTTGAATACCTAGCTTTAGTTCGGCTTTACATCCTTGTCTTTTGTCATGGAGTTTATAGACAAAGGAAAAGGATGGATATGTTTCAAGTTTTCAACAGGACTTGGACAAATAACTAGGATAGTTTGATGAAACCTTTTTAGCAACTCAAGTCCTTGTTGCCAACGGGGCATTCGTTGAGGTCTATGGAGTGTTAAGCTGTCTGAATGGAATGGTTTTGAAAGGGATGAGGCCAGGTTCAATTTCCAGGTGAGCTTGAGATTAGTGCCCTTTTCTCAATGCTGCATTAAGGACACTCTCTTGCTAGTGCTCAGCTAAATCCACTAATTTGGTTATCGGTTGCATATCTTAAATTCAGGACTTGATCAAAACATTCTGGCAGCATCCTGAAATATGATTTGAATATTGGAATCCAATTATCCAACCCAAATGATTTTTCTTCAAAATAGAATGTGATGGCCATGATTGCATATAAGTTGCCGTTAATTTTCATGATTTCTTAGTTCAATCCTGATTTATTTCTTTTATAGATGTTTAGTCACAATTGTTGGTTTTTGGGAATGCATCCACACTTAACTTTCTATAACCGCAAGCAGATTTTCTTTGTCTAATATCTGTGATTTATATATTTGCTTGTGGCAGCATTCTGAAATACAATTTGAATATTGAAATGCAGCCAAAAGATTGTGCTTCAAAACAGAATTTCATGGCCTCATTGCATATAAGTTGCCATTATTTTCGAGATTTCTGAGTTCAATCCTCAATTATTTTCTTTAATAGATGTTTAGTCACAATTGTTATTTTTTGGGAATGTATACACTCTAACCTTCTATAACCTTAAATGATTTTTCTTTATATAATATCTATGATTTGTATATCTAATAGTGTGTTTATTACATTTTTAATGTACAGAACAGTGACTTTAGGCAGTGTTGTGTATATAATAGCAGATATTACCTACTCTTCTGTATCAGAAATGATGGGATAACCTTGTAAATTCTGTATTTGGTTTGACAATGAATCATGTTTTTCTTCAGCTGCTAGTTCAACTTGTAAGTTCTTACCGATATGAAGGTCCAGAAGTGGATACGCGCTTGGCAAAAGCTGAAGCTAAGCAATTACATGAAGCTATAAAGGACAAGGCTTTCGGTAACGAGGAACTCATTCGCATAATAACTACAAGGAGTAAGGCACAGTTGAATGCCACTTTCAATTATTACAAAGATGACTATGGTCATCATATCAACAAGGTATGATCTATATGTTGGCTGCTTCTTTTTAACCTTTTTTAACCTTTTTTTAACCTTTTCATTTATTTTACTTTACTCTGCATTAGTATTTTCTTGTGATACCATTGGCTCGAGGCAAAGCTACCAAACCTTTTTTTGGTGAAACACCATAATAAATCCTGATTGATGCATGCCTAAATCTCCATCTTTTTTTTCACTTGATGTACTATAGATGTCCATGTTTTCCCGAAATGACTATTTTACTAATGTAGCTTTATAAAAGGTTCAAAGCAAGTTTCAAATCTCATGTGACATTTTTGTGGCACGTAATTAGATCACATTTTTCTTCACTGTTACTTCCAGAGTATTTTAGGACTTGTAATAGCTTCTTCACAGGCTACAGCTAACATACTTTGCTAATGTAGCTTTATAAAAGGTTCAAAGCAAGTTTCAAATCTCATGTGACATTTTTGTGGCACATAATTAGATCACATTTTTCTTCACTGTTACTTCCAGAGTATTTGAGGACTTGTAATAGCTTCTTCACAGGCTACAGCTAACATACTTTGCTAGTTTTATTTCAGTTATATGATTATGATATACAGAAAAAAGTAATTAGGATAGCACAATATGGTCTTCCTCAATTCTTGTAATATCAACCTTGCATGCCCTTTAAGATTTGATGCAATCCCCATTTGCTTTTTCCAAATATTTTGAGTTCATTCTAACATCTCAATGTAAATGCAAAGATAAAGTGAAATAGAGCAATTAAGCATCCCAATCAAGAATATTTCATAGTGCAAATTTGAGATTACTTCAATTGAAAGCTAAATTATTATTTTTAGCCTCAGGAGTCAGAATCCATAGGTCACATAAAATATTCAAAAGGGCTAAGGCACGCAAAATTAAATAGCCAAATGTATGCCAAACTTAGTCAAATTCAGTCAAAGTCTTTAAAAACATGGTCAAAGTGGTTGAGAATTAACGAGTTCCACCAAGTCTTTCTTTTCTTAACAAACTTAGCTCATTTTGGAGCAAAATGTCTTTAAAAGCATGGTCAAAGTGGTTGAGAATTAAAGATTCCACCAAGTCTTTCTTTTCTTAACAAACTTAGCTCTTTTGGAGCAAAACAGAGTTTAACTTGCTGAATATGGTTGAGAATTAACGAGTTCCACCAAGTCTTTCTTTTCTTAACAAACTTAGCTCTTTTGGAGCAAAACAGAGTTTAACTTGCTGAATATAGTACATCCTAGTAGCACCTCCTTACTTGTAAATTCCTGCAATGTATTCTTAAACTGTTAAAGGACCTATAACATAATCTTATCCACTATGTTACTAATCTTGATGCTGGATACGTGAATCCATGTTTCGGATATGGATACAAATCCAACCAGATCCATGTAGGATCCGCCAAGTATGCTGATCCTCCAAAACCATAATAAGATCCCATGCTAATAAAACAAATCCCATGCTAGCTACCCCTGACACGCTCGATCCCAAACAAATAACATTAGAGTTTTTGCTTTAATTTTTATTTTGTAAGGATATTTGCCACCTGTTTGAAACCCTAAAAACCAAATATTCTATTTAGATTTTTAGTTTGATTACTTATTAGTAATATGTAGGTTATATAGTTGTATAAATTATTAATTACCTATATACTATAGAGCACATGATAATGCAACACATGATAATGCTTGCAGGAAAGGTTTAACACATCAAAATTTTAATTTTAATTTTTTGATAATGCTAACAGGAAAGCTTTGAGACAATACTTAGATAATAATGTATAATGTACAAAGGATGGTTATGCCATTAATAATTTAATTAGGATCAATCCCATCCAACTTTAGATGAAGAGCCTTCTTATAACAAAATGATACATATACTATAGCATGTTCTCAAACAATGTACAACACTCATTTACCATTGTAACTAGATGGGAATTTTTAGATCTTAAGACAAATTTTAGGGAAGATAAGGTTGATCATGATGTAGAGTTGAAATTTTCAAATGATGAGCACGTAGACCCATTTTTGGACATGTAGTTAGACCTACTCCATATCAATAGAGTGATCATTGATGAGACAATAAATTTTGTATTTACAACTATCCCTTTTGTATAAAGGACTGCATCATGATTTCGGTCTTTAAATTTATAAATTATCTATAATCATTTTAATTGTAATGTTATGATTCATGAAAGGTTTTGATTTTAATGTTGAATATGTTTTTTGAAATTTGAAAAAAAGAAAATAATTGAAGATTTTGTATGTGGTATTTCTCCACTGTATCTGGATCCTAGCTTTCCAAAAATTGGTTGATCCATATCCATATCCATTTCCGTTTTCTGGTAACTTAGTGTTGATAGGCTAGAATGTTCCCCCAATTAGACCTCATACCGTTTGGGATAGGAACCCCATCCAGTATGTAGGCTTGACTGCCATCATGTTGCTTTCGCTCCTGGCTGTCAAATGAGGAGATGCTAGAGTGAGGGAAAGAATGAAATGCCCAAACAATGGGGATGAGGTCAACCCAAGCTTGACAAACTGTAGAACATGATACAAGAAAGTAACAACAACAACAACAAGTATACAATGAGAAGGATTAGTGAGCTAAAACCATCTCAGACATACATGAACAGGAACATGCCAGAGGTTAATTGCAAATCAGTTCACAATAAGTTACCGGCATGGCGTGGAATAAGTAAGCACAGATTCAAAGCGGACATGAGAGCCATAAGCTAAGAATGAGTTCATTAAAATATGCCCACATGAAAGCACACAGACAAACATGATGGAAATACAAGAAAGCCAATACAACCATCATAAACATTCATGGGAATCCATACTGAAAGAAAATAAATTCTTATTAATGTTGCTGCGAATACAAATACAAGTCTTGAAAACCATCAAGCCCAACAATGGAACATGGGTTTCTCATCCCATCATCCAAAGCAAAACCCTAACCTCACCACCACTCTCACCCTACTAGCTGCCAAGAGTTGAGTGCCTCTAGTGCTTCAAGTGTAGATCAACTATCTACTGCTAGTCCTAACTCAAGTGCTAAAAGTCCTTTCAAATGAGGCATGAGGGTATATTTATAGAGGTGATGCGATTGTTCACCTGTTGTGACTTCTCGCCTACCCTCATGACTCTTGAACTTCCTCACTGCTTTCACATGTTTAATGGTGAATACATGCCCAATTGATCTTTTAGCATAGCTACTGGCATCATGATGAGAAATATTTACATTATGATAGAAAAAAGACATGAGGCGAGTACAAAAGGTTCTTGGAAACCCTAGAGTACTCATTCCTAATGTTGCTTCCAGGTCACAAGACAAGGTTGTTTGCTTGCTATCGCGCCTCATATGTATCCACCAACCTTTTGATGTTGTGCCTTTGGTGTTGCTAAGTGGTGCTTAGAGCCTGTGTGGAATTGGCTTTTTGGCTTGTCGAAACCCTAGTTACATAACTTCAATGAGAAACCCTAGCTTCCTCCACACGATCAACATTTTTGTTCCCTTCCTTCTACATACAAACAAATTACACTGGTCATACATTTTTACAGTTGGCAAATAATACTAAAAACATGAAATTTGTTGAAAGCAAGATAATGATTTGTACCCCTATATAGTCCCTTTTCTGCATCACAATATTGTCAATGTTTGTATAAGCCGTGCAGGATTATTCTGAGCTTCCTTAAACGTGTTTTGGAAGAGCCCTCTGGCCAACAATCATGTCCTTACCAACTTGCCATGTGAGATCAACAGCTCTCCCAAGAGCACTATCCTGCTTATGTGCCTTGGTACAAATCCTTGTAGGATTCCTCTGAGCTGAAACCCTAAATATATTTTCTTGGGATGCTTTTGGAGATGTTTTCTCTTGTTTACAGCTCCTAGTAGGTTCCTCAGACTTGGCTACTTTGTATGTTGGTTAGACCCTTCAGACTGTAAACAAATTTCTATTGAAGCATGAGGAGCAACATGTAACTCTTCCTCATCATTATTGCTTTGAGCTAGCTTGTGTCCCTCATCTTCATTTGTTTTTACTTTCCTTTGTTTACCAACCTTCTTGGGTGAAACACTACACAAAAATGGCCCTGAATTAATTGCCCATTTCCAAAAGACCTCAATATCTAAATTAACACTTTTTGTTGACCAATTTATGTAGTACTATCGACTGCCAATTCATTTGCATCCACCTCATCAAACATGCCATACTCAACAAGCATGCCATCACTTTCTTGCCCATATCTTTCTTTTCAAAAAAGATCAAGTTGTACTTACGTAGGCTCTACAAGTTCATCGTCCATCACACTTGTTTTTGTTGTTGCAGAATATGATTTAGTTGATTTCATAGAGGAATTAGCAGTTGGAACCATAAAACAAAATGAAACTTTATCGTGGGCGGTGTTGGATGAAGCATTGCCTTCTTCTGAAGTTTGCTTTAAGCATGCATTAATTACTTCGTATCCCTTGGTTCATTGATGGGCTACTCGAAAATTGTGCGCATAGAAGAACTGCTTGAACATATTGAAATTTATTTGTAGTTGTGGGAGCTGAAGAATCCACACTAAATCACACTTTGTGCATACCTGGTGTAATGATATATAAAAGAGTCTTCAAGGTCATCTGCTAGCAATGGATCTAAACATTTTAAATCAATATGCTTTGTGATGGCCATTGCTTGGGCGCCATTCCTTTTCACAGGACTAGTCATACTTTTAATATATAGTGCCATTGCCAATCACATTTTGTGAGTATCACTGTGAATTTGGAATGCGACTAGAGAGATGGGTAGGTCTCACTTTAAAGAGTGGTGCAAATCACACTCCGGAGTCACAATGCAAGTCACATATCTAGAGGGCAGTCGTCAATTGGGGTGGCTTGCGAATGCGACTAGTTGCACTCTACCTCCTTGTCGTAGGTGGAAAGTGCGACTTGTGAAAGGTCGCAGAAGCACAATGCGACTTGAGGAAAGGTCGCAAGTGGAAAGTGCAATTTGTGGGAGGTCGCAGGAAGCCATATTGCATAGTCGCATAATAGATTAGGTCGCATAAATCGTTAACCTTTCCAAGTGCAGTTTTGCGACTTTGCGACTTAAGGTATCAATAGGATAGACGAACCACATTTTGGAGGGCAAGATAGGTTGCAAGATAGCATGGCTATTGAATCGCTAATGATGGTGCAACTAACTCTCCAAAAACATCACTGTGTATGGATAGTAGTCACTTAAAGTTGTATTACTATGCCTCTCTGAAATAGGTGCATCACCACTCGTTGATGTTTGACCATCATCTAAGCTAGAAGCAGTACTCGAAAGTGACACATTTTGGCTATGTCCTTCACTCTGATTAGAAACACAATTACTGATGGAATTCTCTTCAACTTCTTGTATTTGATGCTCGCCATTAATTAATGGACCCCTTTGTGTGCCATCAATTAGATCAGATCTAGGAGAAAAGCCCAAACTCTCCTACTTAGAGCCATGGTCCTTTGAACAGATTTCGTTTTCAGTCAATGTAGTTTGTGAAGCCAATAAATTAACCAAGCTACTATTTTTAGCCACCAAGCCCAATGAAGAGGGTTTCATTCCATCATCTAAATCATTTTTTTGTTGTTTGGTTTCCCTAAGATGCATAGGTTACAAGTTTTGTTGGCTCAGGTAATGGGACATTGTTAGACTCACACCAATTTTTAATCAATGCCTTTACAGTATAATTGGGAATAAGGTTTCTATGAGTTAGGGTCTGGCGCATTTTAGGACAGGTTATCATGCCCTACTCCAACCATTGTTGGGTGTAGCCTCTCTCATATGTTTGCCCTGAAGATTCAATCACTAGGTTTGACATCAATTCCAATGAAAGAGGGCATCAAAAATCTGCAAGGATTAGAACTCCAATTTCTAACTGGGATTCCTTAGGTTCTACCATGTAATCACACATTTGTGTAACTAAACCAATCATTTGATTAATGTAATACGTGTCTCAACACATATAGTTTGATTTGAAACAACCTTTTCTTCGGCAAGCGCGACTTTGGCATGACCATCATGGTCATCATGTTCTTATTCCTCAAGGAAGCATTAGACCACTAGAATAAGCACAACCCAAAGTATGTGGACAATTAAAAGGGGCATTGCTTAGAATTTCTACCTGTGGAGAAATTGCACCTGGAAATTGCGACCTAGGAGACCGCAGATTGGAATTGCGCATTGTAGAGGGGTTCTTCACTGGAAGTGCGACTTGTGGGAGGTCGCAGACCGAAATGCAACTTGTGGAGATTACAGTTGGGAACTACGACTTGTGGAGAGGTCGTATAGTCGCATTATAGGCTAGGTCGCATTTCTAGACTGTAGATGGGAGCTCTTAGGTGCGATCTTGCGACTTCAGGTCAATTGCAATCATGCCTTGTGACCAAAGCTTTGCATGTCGTCTCCTTTAGTGCCCTTGCATCATTTTCTTCAACGTGCTGGCTGCAACTATTGACCAATCCTCATCATTGCCTTTGTAATGTTTGGCTTCTTTTGCATGGATCCTCTAGAGCATTTTCAATCGCTGTTGTCATTTCAATAAGCTCCTTCAAGAATGATGTCATGAACAAGTGTTATCCTACGCACTGATTTAAGTTGTTGCTAAAATGTGGAGGGCGGGGAGATATTGTTGTGGATCATTACCCATTGCCCTCCTTATGAGAAACTGCATGTTGGTGTTAGCACAACCATCAAAGGCAAGCGCTTCTAGACTGGATCTAGACATGCCCAATACACCCTGTATTACTACCTTTGCGCACTTTAAATATACTTTTATTGTTTCATTGTCAGCTTAAGTCTTTGTTGCGATGTTGTACATATACCCTTATATGCGATTGGTATACAATTTGTCATGTTCTTTCAGCTCAACACACCTTTTGTATGGTTCACAAATGTGTCCTTATATGCTTGCCTCAACGCATAATTTCTATATGGTTGCCATTGCAGATATATCATATGTATGTGTCATGCCTTATAACTGTGTCATATTCGCTTTGTCTCGGCTTCATATTCTAGTATGGTCTTCACTGCATGTCTTTGTTCTCATCTTTTATCTGATTTCCTTGACAATGGAACATATGGTCATAGTTTCAACACGTTGATTGCACCTTTAATATAATGTATTCTAATTCAAGCACAACACTTGGTGTGTGATGATAAACAAGGCCATTATAGTGTTAACATTGCATTTTATAACACTTGGATTGTGCCCTCATAGAAGCTTTCTGTATGTATCTTTGAAGTGTCATCATGCCTTTCTTGAGATGATTTGAAACTCTCCCTATTGCCGATCCACCTATAATAATTACATGTGGTTAGTCAAACAAGATACACGGGGCCACTTATCAATGCAATTGCATCATAATATATTCATTTATACACAATCAACATTCTTTTAAAGATACATTGAATGTAAGAAGCGCTCATGTGCTTTAAAATAATAAACTTTGTGGCTTACTATCCATAGGAACGTATGCAAGTATATGTTTCAAAGGATAATATTTAATGAGTTATCTTAGCACCACAAGAAGTGTATAATATGTATTTGACCACCAATTTTTTATCCATCATTAAATCCTTTGCAATGTGACATCCAAAAGCCAAAATAAGATGTTGAGAATTGCACCATTTTCCAATAAGTCCAAGGTTGAAACCAGTTTGATGTCGGAGTGTATAAGCTGACTTGATGGGATTGATGCAGAGTTCAATTCCCAATATGATGATGCAACCTATAAGACTTTGACGTGTGACTAAATGTTCCTAAAATCGGAAATGTTAAAGAGGCGAATTCGGAAGATGAGAATGAAGTCAAGATAGCTTAGGCCCTCTCCTAGCCATGATAGTCTAGGGTTTTAAGAATGGATGAGTTAGGTAGTAGTGGCCTAAATTGGGTGAGGACTGAGATAGATTGTGACTATTGACACAAACCTCTGTAAGTCATTTGAAATGTGTATCCATAGAAAGATGACGTTTGAAAATATATCATAATGCCGACAACTTGACAACCTTCATGCATATGATAGCATGAGAGTCACAAAGGAGAAAAGTGAGCATGAACACCATGCAAGTAGGGTGTTAGTAGGGTTTGATAGCACAAGTCATCAAAAGTCTGATTCGTTTGAAACATAATTATAATTCTTAGGACCTTGGACAAGTAGAGGGGGGGACCCAAAAATTTGGTGATATGCGAAATTTTAGGGCGGTGTTGCAGCGACTCCAACACTTTAGCTTATTCGATTCAGTTGTGGCTTGCGAAATCCTAGAAAATGGATCAAAACAAATCATCCTGAGTGAACATGATTCAATCTTGGATCATGGAAGACAGGACTTTGATTTTTAAATTGGATAGAAATTATAGTACATATGCAATTACAGTGGTAAGTGAATTCAATGGTTCTATATATTGTCAAAAGTGCACACCAGATCAATTTGGAACTACTCATTTATTACCCTGAACTATTGTCTTAATATTCATACCTTCAAGAAGTGTACTAACACAATCATATAAAGACAAAAAGCACCCTCGAAATATTTCAGTTGTAGATGTTTTATGAAAGATAAATCTATTTGTTCATATCGAAGTTGCATCCTACGTGGAAACATGTCCATGTTTCTGAAACAAAATGATCCCCCAAAAATTTGGAAA
>APFE031516279.1:47046-71127 GCA_000404065.3 Pinus taeda | reverse complement strand
AATTGATGTACCAATTTACCCAAAACGGGGCCCACAATTTGGTGTTTCATCTTCTAGGGTTAGGTTTTGGAATGTGAAGGGTTTTCCATTGTTTCTCAAAAATACATAGGCCTTCGAGCCTCATTGTAACATAGTTCAGAACAGTTCAAAGGCATGTAGTTACCACATCTCTTCTCAGAGATAAGCTACCATCGCCCTAGCTGGTTTATTTCCATTTCTGGTTATAAGCATATTTCGGTATTTTCCATTAATGAAATGAAGCATTGTTTCCGCTGCATCTTTGTGTATATGGTTATCTCTGTATTTTGTTGCATTCCTGTTTAAATCCGGATCAATGGCCCAACCGCCTATGCCACAACTTTCCAATGTCTTGGCTTTGTACCAATTCTGCTTTAGTACTCAATGTTGCACAATCATCTACCTCTAGTTTATAGGGATTCTTCACCCGAATCCATATCCTCTTGGTATGACCCGTGTCTATGTGTCTTTGCAACACCTTTCCTTTACTAAAGACAACATCGTATCCTTTGTCCTCCAACATTGTGACCGATACCAAGTTCTTCTTCAGTCCAGGCACATGCATCACATCTGTCAAGGTGAGAGGAGCTCCATGCTTCCTCTAAAAAGCAACTGTGCCCACTCCTGAAACACTATACCTTTGTTGGAAATAATATTGAGAGGGGGGCGTGAATCAGTATTATCACATTAATAAAACTTTTTCATTTCCAAACTCTGATTCATATATGCTACTTCCACAACTTCTTATGATTAAGTTAATTGATCTTCAATGAGTGCATTAGAACATTATCAACCATATTATCAGTTAACAGATGCAGTAAATAGAATAGATCATCACACATAAGGCACACACATGAACACCATGATATAAGGTGGAAACCCAATGCGGGAGAAAACCACCTGCTGCAAGTCATCTCAATCTTCTTCTTAATAAGAAAATCCTTTTACAATTTTTGTACTGGTGCAGTGTTATACCAGTACGGGAGCTACAACACCCTTTGCTCTTGTACTAGCCGATCCATTTACTAGTACGCAGGCTGCTACCTGCTAAAATGCTCCAAAGATTCCCCTTTGCTTTTGTACTAGCTTAAGTACTAGTACGTAGGCGCCGGCCTACAATCTTCTCTCCTCCAGGTAACACGATTCATCAATTTTCATACTGGATACACTGAAGCACAACACATAATCTGAAAGGCCACGTTTCATCCAATTTTCATACTGGACCCAATAACCACATTGAAGCTCATAATCAAACAACCTTCTGAATCACCCAATCACTAGATCAATACATATACAATAAGAGTCATCAATCAGATCTAGTTCATCAGATCACATAAAGATATACTCAATCACTTTTCAGACGGCTGTCATAAGATCATAATACCAGAAACTAGACATCACTTCAACACCCAAAACACAGCAAGGATAAACATGGAAGCTAATTTGATTTCAAGAGAAGTACGGAGCTTCACCCATGTAATGCCTGCGTACAAGTACGCACTGTTCTTCTGTGTCGCCATTGACCTCCGCACCTGCGCCTTCGGTGGCGCCTCCGCGGCGTCTCCTGTGGCGCCTCCGCACTGCGCCTTCTGTGGCGTCTCCGCACTGCGCCTTCTGTGGCGTCTCAGCACTGCGCCTTCTGTGGCGCCTCCGCACTGCGCCTTCTGTGGCGTCTTCTGTGGCACCTCTGTGGCGTCTCCGCACTGCGCTTTCTGTGGCGTCTCCGCACTGCGCTTTCTGTGGCGCCTTCGCACTGCGCCTTCTGTGGCGCCTCCGCACTGCGCCTTTTGTGGCACCTCCGTGGCGTCTTCGCACTGCGCCTTTTGTGGCGCCTCCGCACTGCGCCTTCTGTGTCGCCTCTGTGGCGTCTCCGCACTGCGCCTTCTGTGGCGTCTCTGCACTGCGCCTTCTGTGGCGCCTCCGCATTGCGCCTTCTGTGGCGTCTTCTGTGGCGCCTCTGTGGCGCCTTCACACTGCGCCTTCTGTGGCGCCTCCGCACTGCGCCTTCTGTGGCGCCTCCGCACTGCGCCTTATTTAGATCTAGACATTACTCCAAGATATCATAGTATTTCAGATCTAGCTCTCATAAGATGTTCAACCCAAAACATGCTCAAGCCAAATGATCTCCTTTGCTTTATATAGGCAAACTCTTCCTCAAATCATGGATCATGGGGCTCAATAATAATAATAATATAAAACAATACCATGGGCCAAAACCATAATAACACAATTCCGTTGGCTAAATACTAAGAGTTAGACATAAGAAACCCCACGTGTGATTTTCTCTGTCTTGAAGTGTGTGCACTGGGGGTATGCACCTCAGCAGCTGCACCTTCTGTGGCGCCTTCGCACTGCGCCTTCTGTGGCGCCTCCGCGCTACGCCTTCTATGGCGCCTCTGCGCTGCACCTTCGCATTGCGCCTTCTGTGGCGCCTCCGCGCTGCACCTTCGGTGGCGCCTTTGTGGCGTCTCCTGTGGCGCCTCCGCACTGCGCCTTCTATGGTGCCTCGCACCTCCGCAGCTGCGCCTTCTGTGGTGTTGCATACCTCCGCAGCTGCGCCTTCTGTGGCGCCGCGCACCTCTTATTTTCTTCAATATTTGATAGCTGATCATCATTCTCTACTGCTGACTTGAAGTACTATGATCTATCACCTGAATAGGTTGCCATCAAGGACAACAAATTTGCCATAATGCCAACAATCTCCCCCTTTGGACTTGATGGCAAAGCTTACTTGTGAACTGTCATCTAATCCCTTTTTGCTGTCTGGTAACCCATGCACTCTGTCACATCTGATATTTCTTCTGTAGATTCATCCGAATGTATACAAGT
This sequence comes from Pinus taeda, assembly GCA_000404065.3. Lineage (NCBI taxonomy): Eukaryota > Viridiplantae > Streptophyta > Pinopsida > Pinales > Pinaceae > Pinus > Pinus taeda. The sequence goes on along the minus strand of APFE031516279.1, from coordinate 68,280 downwards.
GAGATGATCTTCTATGAGAGGGTTGCCATCAAGTACAACACATGCATCATAATGCCAACAACCTTTCATCGTCACCCATCTCTATGCACATCTTGAGGTCTTTCTCCTCCAAGGCACTGAATAAATTTTTATCACCAATCATGTGGAATGAGGCTCCACTATCAAGATACCAGACATAACCCATCGTCGATGACACCATGCATGCGATGAGGGTAGATTCCATTTCGAACTAAGAGGCTAATGCCTCACCTTTCAATCCTTCTAAGGATCCCTTCTTGGACTTCTTCGATGGGAAATTAGTTGCATAATGTCCCATCTTGTGACAATTAAAGCATCTTACTTTAGACATGTCACCCTTCTTCCCTCCATGAGAAGAACTCAATTTGAAATGGGAAGCCTTCCCCTTCCCTTTCCTTGCCTTACCTGCTAAGGCCAGATTTTCTTCATCATAATTCTTGGATGAAGAACCATCCTGTGTGCTCCTCCTAATCTCCTCCTACATAAGATTTGACCACAGTCATTCCCAATCCGGTAGTTTCTCCCTTCCATTCATAGAGTCCTGGTAGCTATTCCAAATATTTGGAAGGCCAAGGAGAGTGAGGCTCACCATATCATCATCGGCAGTAGTTATTCTCACATTGCCAAGCTCATCTCTGCAGGTGATGAGCTTGTTCAGATATGTGTAAATAGTATCACCCTTCTCCATCTTGATTCTTCGAAGCTTATCCTTAAGCGCCAATTTCCTATGGTCGCTATTATTCTGGTAGAGGTCCTTCAATGTCTTCCACATTGAAATTGGAGTATCCTTCCCATGGAGACTTGAGACAATATGGTCTCGAACTCCTTCAAGGATGATCCGTATCACCTTCGCCACACACTTCTTCCACTCAGCCAACTCTTGTGCATTAGTTGAAGTTGGCTTTGGGATTTCTTAATCAATGAATTCCTTCAATCCATTGTCTTCTAATACAACCTCCATTCTATCTTTCCATGCTATGTAATTCAAGATACCTTCCAAGGCATACTCGAGTCTCAAGCCATAGAATGCCATTGGCCAACCTTGAAGTATGATAGGAATTCAGTTTGCACCTGCAACCCCGAACTTCAAATTTTCAATTATCTTCTTAGTATATTTTTCACAGCTTCGATACCATGTAGAAAATATGTGATAGGTTAACCTGATAATGCAATATAAATCAAAGTAGAATGCTATAACCTACTTTTATGATCAATTTGTGGAATCTTAAAGATTGAGCTGAACAATATAATCAGAAGAAGAATAATCAATGGCACAATACACATGAAAATACTTTGGGGAAAGCCTCAGCTAAAAACCCCATAGTATTGTATTATCATACATGGTGGAAATACATAGGAATTATACAAAGCCTTAGCTCTCACAGCTAACCAGCTCTCAGTACAATCCTCACAGATGCTCACAGGAAATCTTGGCTTCTCTCCGGCCTTCATCTCTACCCTCCAAGCTCCTATTTCCTTGTGTTGTTCCTTCTGGATTATTTGCCTTTTACCAAGTGGAAAACCAACCTTCAAAACTGTGCAATCCTCAACGATGAATCCTTGACTACATGCATGAGTTTTCTCCATGAGAAAACACATTCAACTGATAGTACATTGTCCTTGAACATTTATCTCCACCGGCTCTTTCTCAAAATAGACATGCATGAGTTTCTGATGAGGGAATCTTCAATTAATTAGAGTAGCACTAGTTGAATGCATTAATGCATCAACTAACTGTTAACTCACTATTAGTTCCTCAAATAGTTTGGAACTAATTTAACTGGAATTAACTCAGTAATCTGAGTTAACTAATTACAACTCAAATATAACTCAATATTATCTCCTTAATTTAAGGGATAACTCTTGCATGACTTCAAAAAGACTTCTAACTTGAATTTCTCCAACTAATTAATTTAAAATAAATTAATTAATTATTTCCAAGTAACTGTTAAGACTAAATTTGACTTTAATTCACAATTTAATTCAAGGACAAATTAAATTGAAATATTCTTGTTGCCATATTTCAACAGCACAAACCTTAGCCCTCTCCCCTGCCGCCAATGCTTCTTCGAATGTTGGTTTGAAGCCACCTCTATTGTTGGAGGATCTTTGACCCCTGACTATAAGACTATCTTTAGAACCCACATTGCTTCATATTGGTCATGCCTTCATGGCCCTTTCCTTTTCCATGTGAGCTCCCATGTTTAGTTGGAGGACTTATTCTTAAAGGATAGGGACATCTTTTTCTTGCAAGATCAGAAATTTTTGCAAATTCCTTCTCCATCTCTCTCTCATAAGCTCTAAGTCATGTAACTAGTTTTATTATTGCAGGCCTTTGGGTTCTCTCTGGTATACCATCGAAAGCAGACGTTGTTCTTCTATAAGGGTGTTCTTCTCGTAGGAATACCCTGGAGCAGTCATACACTAGCTTCCGTTGGCGGTCGAACCACCTAGCCTTTAGAGAAGGTCCACAACATTTACATCCATGACACCCTTTTGTTACAAGACCTCCAAAATATTGTATACAGGTTGGCACATTAGCGACCATGAAGATATGAATAATTGCAGCTAATTAAATTAATATGTGAAACAATATTGTCACTAAACAAATCAATAATAATGTAATATTTTACTAGATAAAACTCCTATTCTTGGATAATCATGTATGGTGTAAGCACATATGCCATGCAACGTAAAACTTCTCTGTGTTGCAATGGGTATTGATACATCGTACACATGTATCCCTTCCCATAATTCCTTCAATTCATCTACCAATGGTTGTAAGTAGACATCCATATTCTTCACTTTTCTTCTACCAGGGGCTATTAGAGCCAACATAACATGTTCATTCTTCACAGACAACCATGGGGGGGCTACTATAGGCCAAACAAAATAGTTGGTTTTTTTTAGGGAATATGAGTTGACGCCATCCATGGCTATGCTGAGTTGTAGACTTCATACTTCATACTTGAATTTTTTAGGCCATGTGTCATCTATATGCTTCATGGCTACTGAATCTATTGGGATTCTCATAACTCCTGACTCACGTTTGTGTGAGGCAAGCCATCCCTGCAACATAGTTAATTATTTGCAACGAAAGAGCCTTTGAATCCTTGGGATTATAGGAATGTGCCTAAATATCTTATGAGGAGGACCCTGTGATTTACCTTTTTCTTTTAATTACAGTACCTATCATGCCCACATTTCGAACATATATCTTTGTCTTTATATTCTTCTCTATATAGAATACAATCCTTCGGACATGCATGATATGATATGTACTCAACGCCCAGAAGTTTCAACAATTGCTTTGCCTCTTTACAACTACTCAAAAAACCATTATCACTCGAAAGAACCTTGTGTTTGAATATCCTACAGTTGGGGGGAATATAATTGTATAATTTCAATATTTAACATTCATAAAATCGGCCATTTTTAATTTTGATTGTGTGACAAAATATAAGTAACTTGATCGATCATGCAGGTCAATTACCTCAATATTGTCAAGAAACATGCATTTGACATGCCAAACTTTGCTTTCACATTATACAACAACATTGTTGTCGCCTGCTAAGTAGACTTTGACTTGTTGCCAAGTCCAAAGAGGGGGGTGGTGGAAGTATATTTCAGGCTTTCAAATAAGGTATCAATGATATGAGCATCATCCTTTGTCTTATCATTCTGGAATGAATCTAACCACTGCCTTCATGGCAGTGATATCCCGTAAGTAATCATCCATACCAGCCTCTATTTGATTACCTCCATTTCCAACTTGTGATGAATAACTATTATTGTTGTATTCATTCCTAATTGGTGAATCTAAACGTAGTAGGAATTGAATAGGTGGTTGATTCAACCATTATTTGTATGCTTCTTCTCTGAGTCTTTCTCTTAATGAAGCCTTCTCTGAAGTTGACGTTATAGTGGGGTGCACCGAAAGATGGTAGGTGGGTCTAATACAAATGGAAAATGGAATCCACCCATGGTACTCATCCACCCATGGAATTTACCCATGGTATTCATATACCCATGCTATTGTAAGTGGCATCCACCCATGGTATTTATCCATGGTATTGTAAGTGGCATCTACTCATGGTATTCATCCTCCCATGGTATTTATCCACCCATGGAATTTACCCATGGAATTATAAGTGACATCCACCCATGGTATTCATTCACCCATGGTACTTACCCACCCATGGAATTTACCTATGGTATTGTAACAACAAAAAAAATGCTATAAGTAACAAGTCGCATTTTGTAAAAGGATAGATTGTCTACCATAATGTAGCTTTTACAATTATTCTTTGTTTTAATAAAAAAAGTTTCTTTGTGTTTTTTTTTATTGTGTGTTCTCATATTCTTTTATCATTTCAATTTTTCATATCTTGGGGGCATCCCCCCAAGATCCGGATTAGCGATATCAAAGCCAAGTTACGACTTTGTGGGAATGAGGATTTGAAGCATATTACAGTTTCAAAATTTTGCAGAAAACTACATGCAAGTTCTATGACCTCCACAAAGTATTCTATAAGGTTAAAAATGGCTAATTTCAAATTATTTTCCGTTATCTCAGATTGGTTTTTTACGGAATTTGATTTCATTTCCCGGTTTGAGAGGTACAAGCAATTGAAGTTACACATGTCTAGAATATTATATGGCCGCACGTACCATGAGTTTCTAGAATCATTTTCTTATTCCAAAAGTCATGAAATTTCAAGTGTATTATATCAATGGAAATATCTATTCAATACCCCAAATGGGTCTTTGACGTAATTTCATTTCATCACCTGTAGCAGAAGTTATCAACAAAGTTGTAGCAAGAAGTCTATAATGTGAAAGAAGTCTTTACAACATCTCATTGCATAGGAGAATCTAAAACACCCATGGCCACTTTTGTTACAAGTATGCAAAACATTTATAGTTCAGGTACATCTCTATTGTGGTTTGGTTCTGTACCCCGCCCAAAATCAATGAGGTTTTATATCTAGAGCAGCATTCGAAGCGGGTTCCCTTTGGAGACGTGTCTTCCCACTCCACTTTAGTAGCAACCTGCTTCACATTCATCAATATCAGCATAGCAGCATCCTTTTTGGGTTCTTTGGAGATGTTTCCTCCCACTCCAAACTATGTAGGCACCTACTACTTCATCAACAATCAACATCAAGGTTATGGATCAACTGCACAAAACCTTGTCATCGAATTCTATTTTCTAGGCTACACACTATTAGTATCACGGTTGGTCACAAGCATTACAAGGTATCTCTATCCTTGGATCTTTATTTTTCATAGTTATGGGTCATCCACAAACCTACGCTTCATCGAAGTCTATTTTCTAGGTCGCACACTATTAGTATCATAATTGATCACAAGAATTACAGGGTATCTCTATCCTTAGATCTTCGTTCATCATGGTTATGGGTTAACTACACAAAACCCCTTTCTTTAGTGGCTCTCCATATTCAAAAAAATATTCTCAGGAGGTAACTTGACGCAATGGGTACCACTGCCTCTTAAGGAGAGAGGAATAAACTGAATGGAAAATGGAATCCACTCATGGTATTCCTCCACCCATGTAATTCACCCATGGTATTTATCCATGATGGGCCTCTAAATTAAACATAAATTAAGGTCCGTGCCTCTAATTTAAAACATAAGTTACAGCCTATGACCATCCTTCAGCACATTAAACCTATCTTTTTGAATTAGATAATTTATTTTTAACATTAATATATTCATTAGGAAGGTTTATGAATAATTGAATATTTGTACTTAATATTATTTATCTTTTGTGGAATATTATGAGAATATTGGGCAGATTATGAAGAGTTGGAGGAGGAGATAATTTAGGGACTTGTTCCCTACTAAAGGATCAATAATAAATAATAAGCCAACAAAATATTATGGAATTATGGCACAAATTTTGGAACTCCAATGATTGAGAAAATCTAGGAATCTGTTCCACTAATCAAGGGAGTAAATCCACCAATCAAGGGAGAAGATCCAATAATGAAGGGATTTCAGTGGGGAAAGCTTCCTCCATCCATGGGGAATGATTCTTAATCATTTTTTATAAGCACCAAGTCGAATTTGCCTCTATGGAATGATTGAGACAATCTAGAAATGTGTTCACTACCCTTTAATGCAAATCCCTAGTATTGGGGACTAGATCCACTAATTAAGGGATTTTGGTGGGGAAAGATTCCTCCATTCATGGGGAATGATTCCTAATCATTTTGTATAAGTAAAAAGTCTAATTTGCCTCTAGGGAGAGATTTTCATTAGTGTTATTGTGGAGAGAGCTTGTGTTTTTGCAGCTCCATTGTATTTTCTTGCAGGGATGTAATTATATTAATGGAAATAGTGAATATTGGTGTCATGTTCAACTTCTAAATCTCGTTCTCCTCCATAAGTCTCTAATTCTCCTTGTGCTTGGCCATCCCAGGAACCTCAGAGCCCTTTTGTATCATTTTATTTCCTTCTTTTTATCGCTTATTCACATGCATCTCTAGTTTTTATTTATTTCTACTTATGCATTTAGTATTAATGATTTCTTGTTGTAGGATTGAGTTAAATGGTTGATGTAAGTTCTTTTGCAGGATCACAAGAATTATTTCATCCTTGAAAAATTTTTGGAATTTCATAATAATCGTTGAGTTGCTTGGATTAGCCTTCTTATTCCCAAATCTAGATTGTTGGACCTCCCTTTAGCAAAGAACAGTAAATTTCTGCTATTTTTTAGAACATGCTAACGAGCTTTAATCAAATTGATTCCACTTTCATTAGATCAAAAAAACATTCTAGTTCATAAAAAAAATTACCCCATTGCATTTGCACTTGATTTGGTTAGGCATTTTAGATTTACTAGTTCACTAGTTCTCGAATTTCTAGATTTTCGACTAGTAATGTTTTTTATTTTTTTGCATGGTTAACATAGGTATTTTTGAGTGATTCCACTTGGAATAGGGACCGAAGACATCCTAGTTAATAACAAAATTTTTTCCATCCAATTTGGATTTTATTTGCTTGGTCATTAAACCCTCACCAATTTCATTATTTCACAAAGAAACTTCTCCAAGCTTTTTGAGCGAATCCATCCATCTCCCGACTTTGGTTTTGAGTTCTGAGTGATCCTAGGAATTTTTCCACTCCATTCCTATCCATAACACACCTTTCCTAAACCTCTCATCACCTCCAACACCTCACATTTTTCTCTCGGTTGTATCCTGTAGGTTTCCTGTAATTCCTACAGGATCATCTTGTAGGTTTCTAGTACATCCTGTAGGTTTCCTAAAACGGCTTGTTTTGAGGCCGAATTGATGGAAAACCTCTAGGAAGTCATAAAAATCCTCCCAAAGGTATCCCACACCATCCAACCATCTCCTAACCATTCCATCCAACTTTCAACATCCTTAAATTCACTTGCCACATCACCAAAGGAAATTAGTTTGCATACTTGATTTTGCATGAAAAGACAAAAAGACAAAAATAGATTTATTTCGGTCCCTTTACTTGCACATTAGTGATGTTTGATGCTTCTTACTTCCATGATTAGATATTAGCATTGGGTTCATGGTAATTTAGCATTATTACAAAGCATAGTTTCTTGGTAGTTAGTTAGAAAATGGTGTGTTTTAGCATTTGATTTCAATTTCTTTCCTTGTACTATCTTTCTTGCAATAGGTTAAGGTTTCATTTCAAACATTTCCTTTTCTACAATTAGTTTAGGATTTTACTTCAATACATGCACTCAATTACATCATGACAGCAAAGGAATGACACATTGTATGCTGCATATATAGTGTTGATACCTCTTAAGTTTGTACGAACCCCCGGGTTGATAATTAAATTCGGTAGTCTCGAGAGTTGCAGCATTCTTGTTGCAATACCAAGGCTCATCACTTTTTGGTATTGTTGCCTGGAAGGTGTCAAAGTATGCATTGTTTTCTTCCCTAGTTGATTCATTTCTTTTTAGTTTTTTCAAAAACAAAAAAACAAAAAAACAAAAAAAAATTGCATTAGGCATATTTCATTTCAAAAATAGAAAAATGCATTGCATTAGTGTTTTCATTAAATCATAACAACAACAACAAAAATCTCCAACACCAACCCACCCCCCTAATTGATCATGTGGTGTAGTAAGAGCCACATCACCATTCACTTTTGCAGGTAGAAGAAGAAGATGATAAAGAATGTAAAAGAAATGGATGGAGATGATGACAATGAGGAATATCCTCTCGGATTTCCCATTCAAAATATTGATGGTAATGTGCACATGAAGAACATCACTCCGTCTTTTCTTCCCAAATCATCGTCTAAGGTCAGAGGATTCGGAAACCTTTCTCTTTGAATTTGAGATTGTTTGTAGATCTTATGGTTACTTATTAAAAACTCAAAAATTAAGATTGTTTCTGGAAACTTTGAAGGATAGAGCTCTTAAATGGTTCATGAGTTTAGGGATTAATTCAATAAGATCATGGAATGATATGCAAAATATATTCCTAGAAAAATATAAAGATCATGATCTTAAGGAAGAAATATTTAAAATGAATTAAAGAGAAGATGAGATTCTTGAGGATCTAATAGAGAGGTTCATGTATAATGTTAAGAGGGAAGAACTACATCATTTAGGATCTGGCACCTTAAAAACCCTCTTACTTAGAACAATTAGGGATGAGTGGATTGATCTCCTTAATCTCATAAGTAGAGGTGATGTATATGAATTATCATTTGAAAAAATTTGTGAAACATGCAAACACATATCAAGAGGAAAAGCAAGAGTAGGTAAATCAACATCAAGATTGGTAAGCCAAGCTAAACTTGGAAATTTGTTTGATGATTTTAAAACAGAAATTCTTAGAAATCTAACAAAATAAGTAGAAATGTTAAGAATTCAAGATGAAGGAAAATAAAATGTTGATATTTGTGTTTCAAAATCACATGATGTTAAACATTGTCCATCACTACCAAGGTTTAAGGAAGTTCACCAAGAGGACAATGGAGCAAGTCGATTTCCAATGCAGCAATGTTATGTAGCTCCAGGAGGACCATGGCAACTTATTCAGCCTGATATGATGCAAGAGCCTAATTCACAATTTCAAACTTATGCAAATCCACCTAAAAGTAATTGGAACACACCCTTTCCTTGGCAACATTGGCCATCTCAACCCCAAAACCAATCTTGGCAACAAGGTTGGCAAAGAACTTATAGGAGCCATCCACAATATTCTCAATATTTTCCTCAATATCCTTTGTACCAAACTCCATGTTATCCTTACCATTCACCTCCACCACAACCACAACCCCAACCACATCCATCTCAAAATATCCACTCCCACTCAACTACTTGTACCACCATTTCCAAACCCACACATTGAAGTAGCTCAGCCCACTTACAATGCTGAGGTAAAACACTTCCAAACATATCCTCTTGAGCTCAATGGTATTCACCATAGCTTAGGAAGAGTATTGCAAAAAAGATATTATTGATATCATTGAAGGCCCACATCCAGAAGAAGAAGAATCAAAAGAGAAGATCAAAGAACCATGGGATGCATTTGATGAAGAGCAGACAGCAAAATCGGAGTGTGAGAAAGCTTCCTTATGGTTACCATCAAATCCTCCATGTATTCAAGAGATCAATCAGAAAAAAGAGGAAGACTTGAAGGTCATTGTAGAAGAAGACATAAAAGATTATATAAATCAGCAAGTGGACCAGAGGCATCACAATTATATTGAAATATGGTTCCAAACAGTCACTAAGTTACAACATCAATCTCTTCCTCAACTATGCTTGATCCTTTCAAAGTCAAATCATTTAGTCTCTAAAATCCAAGTACATGTCAAAGCATACATTTCAAGCCTCCACATCATTTTGTCTGTCATATTTTTTTGCACATGGCTCCATTGGAAGTATTCTTATACTTGAAAGTGATTTTGGTTTTTAAGTAGGGTAGGGTAGAAGAAAAAAAATGAAAATAAGAAGAAAAAATAAAAATATAAGGTGAAAACCTCCTTTGAGGCGCCTCAGATTGGCTCATTGATTGAAAACCTCCATGAGGCAGTCAATGGGTTGGGAAAAAAGAAAAAAGAGAAAAAAGAAAAGATCCTAAGTGAAAACCTCATTTGAGGAGCCTAGGAAAACCTACTAGTTGAAAACCTGATTGAGGCTGCTAGTAAGCCTAGAAGAAAAAAGAGAAAAAAAGCTAAAAGAAATCCTTGCTCCATGCATCTCTTTGATAAATTCATGTACTCTCCAACATCTGCAAGCAACAAGAACAAGTTGGTACCAAAAGGAAAATTGGCCAAGCCTAGTGAAAAGAAGTCAAATTTTGACTTTCTCCTCCTTTGGTCAAATGCTCCAATAAGGCCAAGGCCATACCAATCCATCACCCTCATCTATTTTCACCATCCACCCATAATTCTCAAGCTTCTACCCTTCTGTTTGCTTGTTGTCCTAAAAAACTACAGGATGCTCTATTTTACTACAGGATACAAAAATACATAGAGCAAAAATTTGTTTTTTCCATAACTTCAAAACCATGCATCCACTTTCCAATCTATATTAGGGGGAGATGCATATGGATGATGGTAACATGCTCAAGTAGTTTCAGAAAATTCCAGTGCACGATTTCCAACAAATTGGCCTCCATCACCTTCAGCCATTTTTTCATTTTCTCAATATCCGTGCATCCATTTAAAAATCTGTTTCATTGGGAGGTGCATATGGATGATGGTAACATACCCAAACAATTTTAGAATATTCCAATGCACGGTTTCCAAGAAATCAGCCTCCATCACCTTCAGCCATTTTTATTTTTTCTCAAGATCCATGCATCCATTGACCAAAAGTTTTCTATGGGGAGGTGCATAATGATGATGGCAACATGCTCAAAATGTTTCAGCTCAATCCAGTCTACCGTTTGGGAGATATGGACAAAACAAATCGATATCCTGTAAACCTACAAGATACAAAACATCACCTACAGGATTGGTAATGAGCAGTTTTAAAAGAGATCCAGAGGTCAAAGAAGCTCCTTCGGAGCTTAGCAATAGCATTAGGATCATTAGCATCACCAGCCAACACCTGCACATCAACATCAACTCAGCAGCAGCATGCATGTCTCTCCAACAACCATCAAGTAGGTACATGTATGCAATATTCTTGACCTCTCTTCTTGAGCATATTATAGTTAGAAATTTGTTGTCAATGCATGAGAGATGAGGTTTTATAAGCTAAGGATTGGTCAGCAATATCAACAACCTTCAGCTAGTTAATTGCAACTCACTCCTTCACTCATGCAATGTTGAAAATTCAAATTATGAAGGGTGATCATTTCAAGGAATGAAGACAGCAGTTAAAAGAAGAATTTTTTGCAAAGGCCAAGGTCACCACAACACTACAAGCCCTCCATCCACTTCATATTCACTATGTATTCATCATTCATCCATCCCATTTCATTATTGAAAAGAAAAAAAAAAGAGCATCCTCTCCATTTTCATGAAATTTTCATTTGCAGGTCAGCAAGAAGGACAGTCAAAGAGCAAAGGATGATCACAAAGAGACCCCTGTCACTCACATTTTTATTTTACAACTCATTACCATTCATTCCTCCACCATTTATGTCATTTTTTCCACTCCTTTACTTTAGTTTACAAAGGGACTGTGTTTTCTACAAGATGATCCTGTAGGAATTATAGTGACCCAGAAATCCTACAGGAGGCGGTCCTAAGGAAAATAAATGGTGGAATAAGGTAGGAGAATGTTGATAAGGGTGTGGAATACCTTTCTACACTGAAAAAACAATCAAGAACCATCTTGAATAAGAGGAAGAAGGCAAACAAATGATCTCAAGAAACAAGGAGTTTTTTTTGTGTTATCACTGTAAAAAGTTTTAAAATTTTGGAAAACCCGCATGGTTCAAAAGTTTTTGTGTTAGTCATGGTTGTTGGGTTGTATTATATTCTTTCCACGACTAAGCTACGTAGTGAACCAGGGGGTTAGAGGGGGGGCGGAACCCCTCCTTCGTTGTGTCAATTGCGCAGTGGGAGGGTCACAGGGGGGTGGCAGCCCCCCCTATTTGGGGGGTTTAAAAAATTTTGGACCCTATATTAGGTTGGGCGAACCAACCTATGCTTTTCGGTCCATGATTTTGGACGTGATGGTTTTCAGTCCATGGTATTGGATGCTTCAGCATGTATAAATATGTATTGTAACATTGAAAGGAACATAACGAAAAATCAGGCTGGTAGTCCCAGTTTTGGGATCCAGGGAAAAATCTCTGTGTATATGTGTTTTATGTGTTATGCTCTCGCATTGTTTATTTTTCTGTGTTTTAGAATTCATATGCAGGTAATTTCTGTAGGGGGTTAAAACCTACATCTGGTATCAGAGTTGTTTTGGCTTCAAGGGGACGCCTTTGTTGCTGAGGGGTTTCACTCAGGCCTGTGGTAGACCCTGTTCAGTGGGAGATCTGCGAGATCGATTCTAGTGGTGAAAGAAGATGGCGAGCAGTGGAAAGATAGAGATCGAGAAATTTAATGGTCAGAGTTTTGAGTTGTGGAAACTCAAGATGGAGGATATGTTGGTGGATAAAGATGAGTGGATCGCAGTAGATCCGGGTATTAAACCAACGGGAATGTCAGATGAAGAATGGAAGAAGTTGGATCGGAAGGCAAAGAGCACAATACGATTATGTGTCTCAGATTCAGTATTGTTGAATGTATCAAGGGAAGCTACGGCGAAGGCTTTGTGGGACAAGTTAGGGACTTTGTACCAATCTAAGTCTCTGGTGAATAAATTGTTCCTGCAGAAAAGGTTGTATAACCTCAGGATGAAAGATGGTGACTCAGTGACAGAGCATATGAACACATTTAATATTGTGGTAAGTTAGTTAGTGTCTATTGATATTAAAATTTCAGACGAAGATAAGTGCATCAGTTTGTTGTGTTCTCTACCAGATTCGTGGGATAGTCTAGTTATTGCAATAGGCAGCAATGCAACTGCCTTGCATTTTGATGAAATAGTCTCATCCTTGCTGACGGAGGAGATGAGATGGAAAAATATGGAGATCCAGGATGGCAATACCCCTTCTGTATGAGGACGGTCCCAGAACAGGAACAAAAATAAGTCATCGAGTGGGAGATCTAAATCTAGAGGGAGATCTGAATCTCTAGGAAAACCTATAAAGGTGGTGTGCTGGAAATGCAGAAAGGAAGGGCACTACAAAAGGGACTATAAATCTAAAGCTCCTGACAAAGAAAAGGGATCTGATGATGCTTCTTTTGCAGAGGTGAAAACCACCTCAGATGAAGGTGGGGATGTGTACTTGGCTTCTTCAAGTACACATATAGATCATGAGGCATGGTTGATTGACTCAGGTGCATCCTTTCACTTCACTCCCCATAGAGAGTAGTTCTACGAGTATGATAAATACAATGGTGGTGATGTCTTCTTAGGGGATGATAGGAAGGCTAGAATTGTTGGTCGCGGAAAAGTAAAGTTGAAGTTGCAAGGTGGAAGGGTTAGAACACTTCTGGGTGTTCTGCATTTTCCTGCATTAGCCAGAAATCTGATTTCTATAAGCAAGTTGGATGATGCAGGTGTAAAAATAGTGTTCGAGAAGGATACCTACAAGATGGTTCGAGGATCATTGGTATTGATGCAGGGAGTTTGGATTGGAACTTTGTACAAGTTATAAGTTAGCACTATTGTTGATGGGTGCAACAGTTCTATGGTTCCTGGAAGTGGAGCAAAAAATATAGTGGTCTCTGGAGAGAAGACCATGTTGTGGCATCAAAGGCTTGGACAGATTGGAGAGAAGGGCCTTTGAATACTTCATGGTAAAGGTATGGTAGAAGCTATGAGTAATAGATCTCTGGATTTTGATTTCTATGAAAATTGTGTATATGGGAAGTAGAATCGGGTGAGTTTCCCCTCTAGTGGTAAGAGGGCGAAACATATATTAGAGCTTTTGCACAGTGATGTGTTTGGACCTGTGAAGGTTCCATCACTAGGTAAGTTTGTGTACTATGTATCATTTATAAATGACTTCTCAAGGAATACATGGATATATTTCCTTAAGAAGAAATATGAAGTCTTTGAAAAGTTTAAACAATTCAAGGCTCTGGTGGAAAACTAGACAGAGAAGAAGATAAAGGTGCTGAGGACAAATAACAGTGGAGAGTTTTGCAGTAATGAATTTGAAGAATTCTGTAAGAAGTGTGGTATAGCATGGCAGAAGACTACTCCATATACACCTCTGAAAAATGGAGTTTCGGAAAGAATGAACAAGACGTTGATGGAAAGGGCAAGAATCATTCTCAGTGGTGCTAGGTTAGGACAGGAATTCTGGGCAGAGGCAATGGTGACAGCATGTTACCTAGTCAACAAATCACCTTCATCATCATTGGAGGATAAAACTCCACAAGAGGTATGGACTGGTAAGAAACCCTCTCTTTCACATCTGAGGGTATTTGGATGTGATGCATATCTACATGTTCCAAAGGAGAAACAAACCAAGTTGGATAGTAAATCTGAAAAGTGCATCTTTATTGGATATAAGGATGGTTTAAAGGGTTATAAGCTTTGGAACCTAGTAGTAAGGAAGGTTGTGTACAGTCGAGATGTGGTGTTCAGAGAGGTGAAAGATGTTATTAAACATGAAGCCCAACCAAAGGAACCTGTGAAGATAGAGTTTGAACTAAAGGAGGAAGAATCAGACTCTGTAGTAGAGGAGGAATCAGAAGATGAAGATCCACAAACTCCTGCTGTGAGAAGATCAGTTCGAGAAAGAAGGCAGCCAGAAAGGTATAGTCCATCTGCTTTCTGTTCAAATTTTGCTTTGTCTATTACTGATGATGATCCCAAAACTGTCAAGGAAGCAGTGGATTCAGAGGATGGAAAACTCTGGAAAGAGGCCATGGTTGATGAAATGGCATCTTTGCACAAAAATTTGGCTTGGGATCTGGTGGAGTTGTCGGCTGGAAGGAAACCCATTAGCAACAAATGGGTGTTCAAGAAGAAGACAGATGCAGAAGGGAAGGTGGAGAAATACAAAGCTCGGTTGGTAGCAAAAGGTTATTCTCAGGTGCCGGGAATTGATTTTGGTGATATTTTTTATCCTGTTGCCAAGGTAGCTTCCATTAGATTACTTTTATTTGTTGTTGCTGCTTTTGATTTTGAGGTAGAACAGATGGATGTGAAGACAACATTTCTTCACGGGGATTTGGAAGAGGAAATCCACATGAAGCAACCTGAAGGCTTTGCGGTGAAGGGTAAGAAAGAACTGGTATGCAAGTTAAAGAAGTCCCTGTATGAGTTGAAACAGTCACCAAGGATATGGTATCACAAATTTGATACATTTATATGGGGACTTGGCTTCACCAAAAGCAAAGCAGATCACTGTGTGTATTTTAAATTAATTGGTGACCATGTTATTTATCTGGTCTTGTATGTGGATGATATGTTGCTGGTTGGAAAATGACAAAGAAATTATCCAGGATTTGAAGACCCAATTGTCCTCCAAATTCGACATGAAATATCTTGGTGCTGCAAACTATATTTTGGGCATGGAAATTAAAAGAGATCGGGCAAAGAGGAAGCTCTGGTTAAACCAGAGGAAGTATGTCGAGACAATATTGCAGAGGTTTAATATGCCTGATAGTAAACCGGTGAAGGTTCCTATTCCTATAGGTGTGAGATATCTGCTGAATAGTGTCCCAAGACACAAGAAGAGGAAGAGGATATGTCCTGTGTTCCATATGCCAGTGCAATTGGTAGCTTGATATGGTCTGTACTAGACTAGACATTGCACATGCAGTGGGAGTATTGAGCAGGTTTATGTCAAAACCAGGGAAGGAGCACTGGACAGTAGTGAAGTGGGTTTTCAGGTATTTGTGTGGCACTAGTGATTATGGTTTGTGCTACCAAGGAAGACCAGGATTGGACAAAGTCTTGGATATCCATGGCTTTGTTGATGCAGACTGGGCTAGAGATTTGGATCAGAGAAGATCTACAAGTTGGTATGTGTTTAACCTATTTGAAGGTGCAGTTAGTTGGATGAGTAAGAAACAATCTGTAGTAGCACTATCAACTACAGAGGCAGAATACATGGCACCACTCATGCAAGCAAGGAAGCAGTTTGGTTGCAGAGATTGTGTTCAAGTATGGGGTTAGTACAGGGAGCTATAAGGATAGACCGTGACAACCAAAGTGCAATTTTCTTGGCAAAGAACCCTGCTTATCATTCAAAGACAAAGCACATTGATGTTCAGTATCACTTTGTGAGGGATATGATAGAAGACAAAAAGGTGTTGCTGGTAAAGGTGGACACTTTGAAGAATACTGGAGATGCATTGACAAAATCTGTGAGCTCTGAGAAGTTCTCCTGGTGTAGAGAAACAATGGGCATTTCAGGGCTGGAAAATGACTAATCTCTCCTGTGGCCCCCTGTGGAAAGAAAACAACAAGTGGGAGAATGTCGGGTTGTGTTATATTATTTCCAAGACTAACCTACGTAGTGAACCGGGGGGTTAGAGGGGGGGTGGAGCCCCCCCTTCATTACGCCGATTATGCAGTGGGGGGGTCACAGGGGGAGTGGCAGCCCCCCTTGTCCAGGGTTTGAGGGGGATGGGTAGCCCCCCTCTACAGGGTCTGGGGCAATGCCCCAAGAAAAAAAAATGGACCCTATATTAGGTTGGGCGAACCAACCTATGGTTTTCGGTCCATGGTATTGGATGCTTCGGCATCTATAAATATGTATTGTAACATTGAAAGGAACATAATGAAAAATCAGGCTGGTAGTCCCGGTTTTGGGATCCAGGGGAAAATCTCTTTGTATATGTGTTTTATTTGTTATGCTTTCACATTGTTTATTTTTTTGTGTTTTAGAATTCGTATGCAGGTAATTTCTGTACGGGGTTAAAACCTACAATGGTCAAGTCATTTTTTATGTTTTTTAGATTCTAAGTCATAGGGTTAGAATCTCATTTCCATTATCAAATAAAGGTCAACAACCTTGTTTTACCCATTGTGGATCCCATATCATTTCAAAAGTTTCATGTAGCTGGTCATTTCAAAATTTGACTAGGAAATTGTCTAAGTGTTTTCGTAGCCCAAAATCCTGAAAATACACTACATGCACTACGAAATCGGGGATTCGTAGTTAGGATTTTTCGTAGCACAAAGGCCCAAATTTACACTAGATGCGCTACGAAATTGGGGATTCATGTCTGATCTTGTCTAGCTGTCAAATCCACCAGAATCCGTTAGATTTTCATCATCAGGTGCCAATCCATGAACCTTACCTCTCACATTCAGCCATTCATATCCATCATTAGATTTCTTTAGGGTCCATTTGTCCGCACTCATTTCAAATTTCAAAAAAAAAAAAGGTAAGGGTGAATTGATCCTGGTCATTTTTGTGTCATATTCATGCAAGAGAAACACTTGATGCTTTCCTTAAGATTGAGTAAGCAAGCCTAGGGTGAGCAGAGACTAGAATTCTTCCGCAAGCTTCAAGCTAGGCAGTTCTTAAACTAAACAAGCCAGTTTCTTCTAGGTCTTCTTTGACAGGGATTTCAAAGAAGAAATGTCTGAAGAGAGAAAGAATCATAGATTAGGCCGGTGTTTGAGAATTGAGCCTGAAGGGTTAGATGCTCTCACAAAGGATAAAGCAGTTGAGGAAGCCTTCAAAAAAGTGGGCTACTAGAGGTTCTATGAGAAACTACAAGGAGGACATAGCCAAGTGACCAAGGAATTTGCTCTCAATTTCACAGGATTACACACAAAGATTGGAGTGTTAGAATTGCTAGTTTCTCCTGAAGTGATATCCTTAGTCACAGAAATTCCTAGAGGTCAGGAAAAATGGTTTAATAATTTCAAGTTTGAAATGGCACCCTGCAAGATATTCCTGAAGCCAGAGTTTGTAGACACAGATTTGACTAAAGCAGTGCCAAGGGGTTATGTCAAAGATTCATTTGCCAATTTACTCTCATGCATACAAAGGTATTTCACTTGTGAAGGAAGATACCACAAGATGTATTCTTACCATTTAAAACTCCTTTTTCATTTCACTGGCATAATATCTCTAGATCTACCTTTCTTTTTGTTTCGAAGCTTAGGCAAGATGTCTGATAAAATACAGTTGAAGAAAGAGAGATGTGAAACATCATTGTTCCATCATGGCTTAGTTAAATTAATGGTCTTGCATGAAATTCAGAAGGTAGATAGAGAGTGGTCTTCATTTCTCTTTATGTCTGGTTTTAGAGCTGAAACAGGACTTAGCCCTAGGGCTAAGGAAGTAACATCACCGGTGAGTAGTCACCATGCAGAAGAAAGGTCAAGTAGGTTTGTTAAACTGAAGGCTAGAAAGCAAGTTAAGAAACCAGTAACTAGAACACCTTTGGTTGTTCAAGATACTCCTCAACATTCAAAAAAGAAGAAAGCTCAAATTAAGGAAGCAGCACAAGAGCAGTCCATTGGTGAAACAGTCCATAGAAGGGTAACTAGAAGCCAAATAGCCAAAGAAAAGGGTAAAACAGTGGTCACTGATGAAAGGCCAACCTCAAAGGGAAATTTGAATGATCTTCTCCAGGAAATTGACATTGAAGAGTCCCCTCTGGTTCAAGCAAACTTCATTGAATTAGGTGAGAGCAAGTCAAAAAAAGATGAAATCCTACAAAAAGTTACAATTTGATGATCAAGTTTCAAAATTTATTTTTAAGCCCAGAAGGCCTGTGACTAGGCAGTCCAAAAGGTTACAGGAGGTAGATCCGGAGGTGAGTGAGACAGGGGAGATATCAGGATTCTGTGAAGAGCCTGTAGTTCCAGTAGTGCAACAATCACTCATGCACGAAGATAATAGAAACAGAACAGTTGATACTCAAGAAGAAGAAAATAACTTGGAGGAAGTCAAGAAGAAATTAAAGCTTGCCAATCTTGAGATTGCCCAATTTAAGAAAAGGGCAAGGAAACATGCAATTGAAAAAGCCAAATTGAAAAGGGTAAAGACCATGTGGGAAGATGTAAAAGTTCCAAAACCTGAAGTAGATGGCAAAGACACTCAATATTTCACTTGCAGTGTCCCTGCAATCAAGGAAGCAAGGTATATCAGAATGATCAATAACAGACTGAGAACTAATATCAGGGTAATGAAAAGACAAATTGAAGACCTTGAAATTTAGTTGAGCAAGCCTGGAGGTCACCTCAGCACAGACAAACAGGGCAGTGAGTGATGAAACCCTAGTACAATTTTGGTTGAAATCGTGACATTACCTTTTGAAGTAGTTTCATAGATGGGTGGTCTCAAGTATATGTGGCATATTTACATAAGGAAACAGCTGTGAAGTATCCTCAGAAAGAAAGTTTTTGAAAAAAGACTGTGTAAATTGATTCACACAGCAGTTTCGTAGCGCGCTACGAAACTACTGTAGATGACATGCACAACAATTTCATAGCGCGCTACGAAACTGCTGTAGGTGCAGGTTTGTTCCTTTTGGTCAATTTTCAAAGGAACGAAGGAGCTATTTTTAAGAAGGATGTTGCTGCAGAAATGTAAAGGTGGTCATTTGAGAATGTTTTAAAGCCTAAGTCAAGTAAAACTCAAGGAATGAAATATATATGCAAGAACTAAACCTTGCGCTGCAAAAATAATAGTTCATTTCGTAGCTCATCCAGTTTGTCTTTCTTTAGGCAACTTCAAGAAGTTTTGTTTTGGCACAAGTGCAAGAGCAGGGTTATATGGTTAATTCAATATGTGTTATATGATTAAAGGGGCTAGTTTGGTCAACTAGAGATTCGGGGAACATCATTGAAGACCAAGACGGCACTGCAGGGGACAGTTTCCTAGTTTTCAGGGCAGATGAAGGAGAATTTATTGAAGGCCAGCTAGAAGGTTATGGACATCACCCAGGTTGAAGTTAACGAGGAGTAGCTGCCAAGAATCGAATTTATTTCCTAGTTTAAGTTGTTACTATCATAATAAGGAGTTGTACTCCTAATTGTATTAGGATTCTAGAACTGTTAGATAACTACTACTTGCAATTAATAGTTTGTTTTAGGAATGAATAGGTGTCAAGATAGGAAATTTGAATTCCTCTCATGTTGGATCAGGGGAATCCAAGATTGTAATGAAAAATATATAAAGGACAAGAGGTGAAATGCCTCATGGTTGGCAATTTTCAAAAGAAACAAGCACACTGTGTTATTGTAGCAGACTATATGTTTTCATGTTAATACAGAGGTGTTGGCTTCACTACTCAGGATTCAGAGAGAGTTTTAATTTTGATTGTCTCGTGGCCTTTTTCATCTACTTACTTGTAGTCGTATGAACACATGTTGCTTAGAATTCATTGATAATGCTCTAACTTCCTTCATGTGTTTGAAAACCGTGTTCTTTTCATTATGACTCTGTTTTGCTGACATATTAAGACTCTTTATGCCCTGACTTCCATGTTAAGCTAATCTTGTTGTGATACTAAAACATATTCTGACTCCATAAGCCAATTGGATTTTATTGATTGTGTTCAACCATTTATACTTTTTTTACTTGTTTTTTCCATAGAGTTAGCCATCTAATCTCTAAACCAAAATTTTCAACCTAGTGAGAGAGCCCTCTTAGGTTGAGGAGGCTAAGCCTCAGCCAAAATTTTGGTTTGAAATAGTTACTCAAAGTCTTCCTGATTAGCAGCCTATTAGGGTTGGGTTTTGTGATAACATTTTGGTGCATCCGCCGGGAGCCTGAAGATTACTCATTCCCAAAATCAAGAAGTTGAACTTCTGAAGGTAGCAGGAGCTCAGAAGCTATTTGAGGTTGTTATGAAACCAGCTCAAGAAAAGATAGAAAAGATAGATCAACGCCTTAGAATTCAGCCTCTTCGAGGGGGCAACCTCCTTTACATTACATAAATGACCAATTCTTCCATGATTCAAATGAAAAGACCTCCTTTCTATATATAGGAGTCTAAGGGGTCATAACATAATCAGAGCCTACATAACAATAATAATGTAAGGGCACAATAATAACAATAGTGGGCTTCTATGGGGCACAATAGTAACAATATGGGCACAATAGGGGCACAACATTATTAATAAGGGGTACAACTACAATAGTAATGGGGTAATCACTAGTATTATGGGGACCCAACATGCCCCTCTCCTTCAAAAAAAGTGTTGTCCTCAACGCTTGAGTAGTTCTGGATGCTTCTGTATAAAAT
>APFE031516279.1:0-45582 GCA_000404065.3 Pinus taeda | reverse complement strand
AACACTATTACCTTTTTCTTCTTGATTTGTCCTTCTATCTTGATGGTTTGAGGAGTGGTAATTCCCACCAATGCATTACAAGATATGGTTGGATTCATTTGTTCTTCATCTAGGATTTTTTCCTGGAGTATATCCTCTTCTTTTGACATTTCTTTCTCCTTTTCTTCTTCCTCTTCACAATATATGTAGAATAATTTCTTCTTAGCACACTTATGACCTTTAGTGTATTTGCTATCACAACTGTAACAAAGCCCTTTTGTTCTTTTTTTCCAATTGTTGTGGTGTCAACCTTATCGGTTGTGGAAGACTAGCGACAACACCACTTCCGTCTTTATAGATGTGAGTGGTATGCTTCCTGGTTGCCATAATTTTGCTTTCCATTTTTCTTGCTACCTTGAATGCCTTCTCTAATGAATCAGGTTCCCAAAGGCGAACATCATGTTGGATATTATCCTTTAAAGACCCTATGAACACATCAATCCTATGGTCCTCTGGAATATCTTTTACCCTTATGTTCAATTTTTGGAACTCCTCAATGTGCTCCATTATTGAACCCTTTTGTTTGAGACTTATCAATTGGCTAAAAAAAGTGTTGCTTTTTGTATCCTCATAATGTGCTACAATTCTTCCGTAAAAATTGCCCAAGTGATAAATTGTTTACGAGAGCAAAGCCATTGATACCATACAAACTGATTTGGTTCCAAATATAAAGTTGCCATACGTACCTTTTGTGTGTTTTGCACATTATTGAGATCGAAAAAATGCTCCATCTGTAATATCCATGTTGCGGGATCCTTGCCATCAAACTTCCTCATATCGATTTTTGGAATATGATGGGTCTTCGATCCCACATTAGAGTCTATGGAATCATGATTAACATTTCTTTTGTTCTCATCATGAGTTTCCTTTACTACCCTTTCACCTTTAGTGACCCTTTCTTGTATCAACTTATTCATATTTATCTTCACTATGCCCCTAGAATTCCTTCAAAATAAATTTTCAAACCAAGCTTAAGCAAACATTTAAAAAATATACACACCTTTTTTCACTTTGTAGGAGATCGATATTGCCTCTGTTGTATCTCTGTAATTCCGGCTCATCTAGTTCTGAAATTGCGGCCTGCGATAGCTCTCTGTGTCCTCTTTCCAATGCCACCAGTCTGACCCCAATTGGATTCTCCAAGAAAGAGTTATGCACAATCTCCCAAGATGACCGGATTATAGACCTTTGTAGAAGAGCGAAATTGTATGAAGTGCAACGTGTCTCTATTTTGACCTTCGGCTCTAAAAAATATATACAAGAAAACTACAGTCCATCTCTTTCTGTATCTTCTTACGAAATTTCAATCCGATGCTCAGAGAGAAAGTTATGAAGATTTTCCCTAGGTCACCTGTTTGGAATGTAATTCAGGACTCTGCAAAAAGACCAACTTCCTCAGATCATATCTCCGCAAATATAGCGCGAAAAGCTCTGAAATTCGGACCCAAGATTTAGCACGATGTCTTCTCAAATGGGTTTTTTTTTTTACTTTTGAAACATCGCTGAAAAAAAAGTTATAGCGAAAATTCTACGATGACTTGTTTGGAGTAGTGAAACCCTAGAATCCAAAGCTCTGATACCAAATGTTATGAAACCAGCTCAAGAAAAGATAGAAAAGATAGATCAACACCTTAGAATTCAGCCTCTTTGAGGGGGCAACCTCCTTCTTTACATTACATAAATGAACAATTCTTGGATGATACAAATGAAAAAGACCTCCTTTCTATGTATAGGAGTCTAAGGGGTCATAACATAATCAGAGCCGACATAACAATAATAATGTGAGGGAACAATAATAACAATAGTGGGCTTCTATGGGGCACAATAGTAACAATATGGGCACAATAGGGGCACAACAATATTAATAAGGGGTACAACTACAATAGTAATGGGGTAATCACTAGTATTATGGGGACCCAACAGAGGTTGCATCTACCTTGGCGACTCCACACATCAAATAAAAATTGGAAGGTGACTCCACTGCTTAAAGATCAATAGCTTGACGAATTTTCAAGATGAGTGCCATTACAAGAATGAATGCCAGGTGTGCCCCTATGAATTAGTCTCATATCCCTAGTTTTCCAAATCCTATGCCAAAGGTTGAATGGTTAGATGGTATTCCAATATTCAAAGATGAAAAGAAAGACAATGTTGCTCCTCATTTGGTTAGGTTCCATATGCATGTACACAATCTTAAGGTTCAGTTCCCTAAAGATTGTCTCATGAAGATGATTATGACGACTTTAGAAGGAAAAGCATGGTCTTGGTATAAAAGCTTGGTAAATGGTTCATTATATTCTCTTGTTTATTTTCGTGATGTATTCTATGAGAAGTATAAAGAGTGTCATCCCTCCTTATTGTTGGTCAAAGATTGTTGTAAACATTCTGTGAGTTTTATTCAATATCTGGAGGATTGTTATGACGATGATGAATTCATGGATGAAGAAATTTTAGAGGCTTTTCATAACAATACATTTCAACACCAAGAACAAAGGATAGCATCCCATGAAATGTAACATGAAAATCAGCAAGGGTTTACTTATGAAAACCATGTTACATCCTCTGAGATTAATGTAAAGATGTAACAAACTTACGAGTCTTTTTATCATAAAGAGTATGAAAATGATTGCAAACACCAAGAACAAGTACTAGAAGATAGCTTTTATAACCCTCAGGCAGAGGAAAAGGTTGATTTTTTATGTCATACTTTGCAGCAACTTACATCAATGAATGATCATAATAATGAGGAAAATTACATTGTTTGTGGGAATCATTCAGAAAAGCAGTTGGATAACATATCAAAGGAATCTTGTGTGGCTGAGAATCAATTGTCTGAAGATATAGAACTTATGATGATCATATTAATGAAGAAATAGATGAAAATGTTTCTTTGTCCTTATCTTCTTATCTAAAAACATTTGAGTGCAAGACAGAAGATAAGATGAAATTTTTGGATGAAGTTGCTAAGAACATTGAGAAAGACATTGAAGGTTTCCAAGGTCAAATTCAGTCATATAGTCTTCATGGTCATGATCATACTTTTCAAAAGCTTTCTATGGCAGAATACAAAGAGAGGGTGTTGCTTCCTTTCTCTTTTGAGATTGAGGAAGAATACATTATTTTTTAAAATCAATTTGAGGAGAAGTTTGAGAGCACATAGTTGAAGCCTTATGTAGATAATCAAAGTATTGGTGAGTTGTCCAAAGTTGTGGAATATCACAAGAAACATCAAACTGAGCATGTGTTTTTTGATCCTATAGCTAGCTACATGGAAAGGTTCTGTAGTCCAAATTTCCAACTATATTTCCATTATGAAGATCAGATATATCTCATGTTGCTTCAGTTATTTCAGTATCATGTTTATTTTTGCTTCAAACACAGCCAAGAGATTCAAGTGTCAAATCAGATCAATGATTGGCTTCATTGGAAGTTTTATGTTCCTTGAGCTACAAATGGAGATTGCAGCTGATAGGGTAGGTAGGAATGTGTGAATAAGCTCAAGGTAGGTTGACTGAGCATTTATTTTTAGTAGGTGCAGATTGAGTCCCTCTTACAGAAATCATTAATGCTTGGGGAGCAGAGTGGGCAGAATTTCAGGATTTTATTCTAAAGGATGGATAGCAGCACTGGAGCTACCGATTCTTAGTGTACCACAAGGGCACACTATCCCAAGTGGAGCCACTGTTATCACTGTAAAAAATTTTAAAATTTTGGACAACTAACATGGTTCCAAAGTTTTTGTGTTAGTCATGGTCAAGTCATTTTTTATGTTTTTTAGAGTCTAAGTCATAGGGTTAGAGTCTCATTTCCATTGTCAAATAAAGGTCAACAACCTTGTTTTACCCATTATGGATCTCATATCATTTCAAAAGTTTCATGTAGCTGGTCATTTCAAAATTTGAACGCGCTACGAAACTGTCTATGTGTTTTCGTAGCGCAAAATCCTAAAAATACACTACATGCGCTACAAAATCAGGTATTCGTAGTTAGGATTTTTCATAGCGCAAAAGCTTGAATTTACACTGGATGCGCTACGAAATCAGGGATTCATGTTCGATCTTGTCTAGATATCAAATCCACCAGAATCCGTTAGATTTTCATCATCAGGTGCCAGTCCATGAACCTTACCTCTCATATGCAGCCATTCATATCCATCATTAGATTTGTTAGGGGTCATTTGTCTGCACTCATTTCAAATTTCAAAAAAAAAGGTAAGGGTGAATTGATCCTAGTCATTTTCGTGTCATATTCATGCAAGAGAAACACTTGATGCTTTCCTTAAGATCGAGTAAGAAAGCCCAGGGTGAGCAGAGACTAGAATTCTTCTACAAGCTTCAAGGGAGGCAGCTCTTCATCAAATTCAAGCGAGGCAATTCTTAAACTAAACATGGCAGTTTCTTCCAGGTCTTCTTTTACAGGGATTTCAAAGAAGAAATGTCTGAAGAGAGAAAGAATCACAGATCAGGCCAATGTTTGAGAACTGAGCCTAAAGGCTTAGATGCTGTTACAAAGGATAAAGCAGTTGAGGAAGCCTTCAAAAAAGTGGGTTGTTGGAGGTTCTGTGAGAAACTATAGGGAAGACATAGCCAAGTGACCAATGAATTTGCTCTCAATTTCACAGGTTTACACACAAAGATTGGAGTGTTATAATTTCCAATTTCTCCTGAAGTGATATCCTTAGTCACAGAAATTCCTAGAGGTCAGGAAAAATGGTTTAAGAATTTCAAGTTTGAAATGGCACCCTGCAAGATATTCCTGAAGCCAGAGTTTGTAGACATAGATTTGACTAAAGCAGTTCCAAGGGGTTATGTCAAAGATTCATTTGCCAACTTATTCTCATGCATACAAAGGTATTTCACCTGTGAAGGAAGATACGACAAGGTGTATTCTTACCATTTCCAACTTCTTTTGCATTTCACTGGCATAATATCTCTAGATCTACCTTTCTTTCTGTTTCGGAGCTTAGGCAAGATGTTTGATAAAATACAATTGAAGAAAGAGGGATGTGAAACATGATTTCCATCATGGCTTAGTTAAATTAATGGTCTTGCATGAACTTCAGAAGGTAGATAGCGAGTGGTCTTCATTTCTCTTTATGTCTAGTTTTAGATTTGAAATAGAACTTAGCCCTAGGGCTAAGGAAATGACATCACCAGTGAGTAGTCATCATGCAGAAGAAAGGTCAAGTAGGTTTGTTAAACTGAAGGCCAGAAAGCAAGTTAAGGAACCAGTAACTAAAACACCTTTGGTTGTTCAAGATACTCCTCAACATTCACAAAAGAGGAAAGCTCAAATTAAGGAAGCAGAACAAGAGCAGTCCATTGGTGAAACAGTCCAGAGAAGGGTAACTAGAAGCCAAATAGCCAAAGAAAAGGGTAAAACAGTGGTCACTGATGAAAGCCCATCCTCAAAGGGAAATTTGAATGATCTTCTCCAGGCAATTGACATTGAAGAGTCCCCTCTAGTTCAAACAGTCTTCATTGAATTAGGTGAGAGAAAGTCAAAAAAAAAATGAAATCCTCCAAAAAGTTACAATTTTATGATCAGGTTTCAGAATTTGTTTTTAATCCCAAAAGGCCCATGACTAGGCAATCCAAAAGGTTACAGGATGTAGAGCCGGAGGTGAGTGAGATAGGGGAGATATCAGGATTCTGTGAAGAGCCCGTAGTTCCAATAGTGCAACCATCACTCATGCATGAAGATGACAAAAACAGAGCAATTGATACTCAAGAAAAAGAAAATAACTTGGAGGAAGTCAAGAAGAAATTAAAGCTTGCCAATATTGAGATTGCCCAACTTAAGAAAAGGGCAAGCAAACATGTAATTAAAAAAGCCAATTTCAAAAGGTAAAGGCCATGTGGGAAGATGGAAAAGTTCCAAAACCTGAAGTAGTTGGCAAAGACGTTCAATATTTCACCTGGATTGTCCCTGCAATCAAGGAAGCAAGGTATATCAAAATGATCAATAACAAACTGAGAACTAATATAAGGGTAATGAAAATACAAATTGAAGACCTTGAAATTCAGTTGAGCAAGCCTGGAGGTCAACTTCAGCACAAATAAATAGGGCAATAAGTGATGAAACCCTTGTACAATTTTGGTTGAAATCATGATATTACTTTTTGAAGTAGTTTCATAGATGGGTGGTCTCAAGTATATATGGCATATTTACATAAGGAAACAACTGCGAAGTATCCTCAGAAAGAAAGATTTTGAAAAAATACTGTGTAAATTGATTCACACAACAATTTCGTAGCACGCTACAAAAATGTTGTAGGTGACATGCACAACAGTTTCGTAGCGCACTACGAAATTGTTGTAGGTGCAGTTTTGTTCTTTTTGGTCAATTTTCAAAGGAATGAAGGAGCTATTTTTGAAGAAGGATGTTGCTTCAGAAATGTAAAGGTGGTCATTTAAGAAGGTTTTAAATCCTAAGTCAAGAAAAACTCAAGGAATGAAATATATATGCAACAACTAAACCTTACGCTAAAAAAATAACAGTTCATTTCGCAGCTCATTCAGTTTGTCTTTCTTCAGGCAGCTTCAAGAAGTTTTTTTTTGGCACAAGTGTAAGAGCAGGGTTCTATGGTTAATTCAATATGTGTTATATGATTAAAAGGGCTAGTTTGGTCAACTAGAGATTCGAGGAACATCATTGAAGACCAAGACTACACTGCAGGGGATAGTTTCCTAGTTTTTAGGGCAAGTGAAGAAGAAGTTATTGAAGGCCAGCTAGAAGGTTATGGACATAACCCAAGTCGAAGTTAAGGAGGAGCAGCTATCAAGAGTCGAATTTATTTCCTGGTTTAAGTTTATACTATCATAATAAGAAGTTGTACTCCTAATTGTATTAGGACTCTAGAACTGTTAGATAATTGCTACTTGCAATTAATAGTTTGTTTTAGGAATGAATAGGTGTCAAGATAGGAAATTCGAATTCCTCTCATGTTGGATCAGGGAAATCCAAGATTGTAATGAAAAATCTATAAAGGACAAGAGGTGAAACGCCTCATGGTTGGCAATTTTCAAAAGAAACAAGCACACTGTGTTATTGTAGCAGACTATATGTTTTCATGTTAATATAGAGGTGTTAGCTTCACTACTTGGGATTCAGAGAGAGTTTTAATGTTTGATTGTCTCATGGCCTTTTTCATCTACTTACTTGCAGTGGTATGAACACATGTTACTTAGAATTCATTGATAATGCTCTAACTTCCTTCATGTGTTTATAAACTATGTTCTTGTCATTATGACTCTGTTTTGCTGATTTATTAAGACTCTTTATGCCCTGACTTCCATGTTAAGCTAATCTTGTTGTGATACTGAAACATATTCTGATTCCATAAGGCCAATGGATGTTTATTGATTGTGTTCAACCACTTATACTTTTTTCATTTGTTTTTTCCATAGAGTTAGCTATCTAATCTTTAAACTAAAATCTTTAACCTAGTGAGAGAGCCCTCTCAGGTTGAGGAGGCTAAGCCTCAGCCAAAAATTTGGTTTGAAATAGTTACTCAAAGTCTTCTTGATTAGCAGCCTAGCAGGGTTGGGTTTTGTGATAACACTGTGCATAAATATGTTTTTTGGTTTGTTCTTGGAGAGCTTATAGCCAATATTCTTAATTCACAAGAGAGAGGCCACCAAGGACATGGATGAGGCACAATGCGGTCATTAAGTTGCTCAAAGGATGAGCAACACTTTCAGCAAGCGGTATGATGGACCTCTAAATTAGACATAAATTAAGGCCCATGCATGTAATTTAAAACATATATTAAGGCCTATGACCATCCTTCAACACATAAAACCTCTCTTTTTGCATTAGATAATTTATTTTTAACTTTAATATATTCATTAGGAAGGTTTATGAATAATTGAATATTTGTGCCTAATATTATTTATTTTTTGTGGAATATTATGAGAATATTGGGCAGATTCTGAAGAGTTGGAGGAGGAGATAATTTAGGGACTTTTTCCCCACTACTGAAGGATCAATATAAATAATAAATCAACAGGATATTATGGAATTATGGCACAAATTGTGGAACTGCAATGATTGAGAAAATCTAGGAATGTGTTCCACTAATCAAGGGAGCAGATCCATTAATCAAGAGATTTTGGTGGGGAAAGCTTCCTCCATCCATGGGGAATTATTCTTAATCATTTTTTGTAAGTACCAAGTCAAATTTTCCTCTAGGGAATGATTGAAAAAATCTAGGAATGTTGTTGGGTTGTGTTATATTCTTTCCATGACTAACCTAAGTAGTGAACCGAGGGGTTAGAGGGGGGGTGGAGCCCCCCCTTCGTTGTGCCGATTGCGCAGCGGGGGGTTCACAGGGGGGGCGGCAGCCCCCCTTGTCCGGGGGGTTTGAGGGGGGCGGGTAGCCCCTCTCTACGGGGTTCGGGGCAGCGCCCCGGGAAAAAAAAAAATGGACCCTATATTAGGTTGGGCGAACCTACCTATGGTTTTCGGTCCACAGTTTTGGACGCGATGGTTTTTCGGTCCATGGTATTGGATGCTTCGGCATGTATAATATGTATTGTAACATTGAAAGGAACATAATGAAAAATCAAGCTGGTAGTCCCGGGTTTGGGATCCAGGGGAAAATATCTGTGCATATGTGTTTTATGTGTTATACTCTCACATTGTTTATTTTCTTTGTTTTAGAATTTGTATGCAGGTAATTTCTTTACAGGGTTAAAACCTACAAATGTGTTCCCTGCTATTTAATGCAAATTCCTAGTACTAGGGACTAGATCCACTAATCAAGGGATTTTGGTGGGGAAAGCTTCCTCCATTCATGGGGAATGATTCCTAATCATTTTTTATAAGTAACAAGTTGAATTTGCCTCTAGGGAGAGATTTTCATTAGTATTATTGTGGAGAGAGCTTGTATTTTTGTAGCTCCATTTTCTTGTAGGGATGTAATTCTATTGATGAAAATAGTGAAGATTGGTGTCATGTTTAGCTTCTAAACCTTGTTCTCCTCCATAGGTCTCTGATTTTCCTTGGTATTGGCCATCCCAGGAACGCATAAGCCTTTTGTATCATTTTATTTCCTTTTTTTCATTGCTTATTCACATGCATCTCTAGTTTTTATTTCTTTCTACTTCTACATTTAGTATTAATGATTTCTTGTTGTAGGATTGAGTTAAATGGTTGATGTAAGTTCTTTTGCAGGATCACAAGCATTATTTCATCCTTGTAAAATATTTGGAAGTTCATAATAATCATTGATTTCCTTGGATTAGTCTTCTTATTCCCAAATCTAGATTGTTGGACCTCAATTTTAACAAAGAACAGTAAATTTCGGCTATTTTTCAGAGCATTCTAATGAGTTTCAATCGACTTGATTTCACTTGAATTAAATCAATAAAACATTCTAGTTCATAAAAAAAAATTACCCCATTGCATTTTCACTTGATTTGGTTAGGCATTTTTTAGATTTACTAGCTCGCTAGTTCTCGAATTTCTAGATTTTCGACTAGTAATGTTTTTTATTTTTTTTGCATGGGTTAACATAGGTATTTTTGAGTGATTCCACTTGAAATGGGTACCTAAGACATCCTAGTTAATAACAAAAATTTTCCCATCCAATTTGGATTTGATTTTCTTGGTCATTAAACCCTCACCAATTTCATCATTTCACAAGGAAACTTCTCCAAGCTTTTTGAGCGAATGCATCCATCTCCCGACCTTGGTTTTGAGTTCTAAGTGATCCTAGCAATTTTCTCACTCCATTCCACCCATGAAACACCTTTTTTAAGCCTACCATCACCTCCAACACCTCACATTTTTCTCTCGGTTGTATCCTGTAGGTTTCCGAAAGGATCATCTTGTAAGTTTCTAGTACATCCTGTAGATTTTCCTAAAATGACTTGTTTTGAGGCCGAATTGATGGAAAACCTATAGGAAATCACAAAAATCCTCCCAAGGGTTTCCCACACCATCCAAACATCTCCTAACCCTTCCATCCAACCTTCAACATCCTTAAATTCACTTTCCACATTAACAAAGGAAATTAGTTTGCATACTTGATTTTGTATGAAAAGGCAAAAAGACAAAAATAGATTTATTTCAGTCCTTTTACTTGCACATTAGTGATGTTTGATGCTTCTTACTTCCATGCTTAGATAGTAGCATTCGTTTCATGATAATTTAGCATTATTGCAAAGCATAGTTTCTTGGCAGTTAGTTAGAAAATGGTGTGTTTTAGCATTTGATTTCAATTTCTTTCCTTGTACTTTCTTTCTTACAATAGGTTAAGGCTCCATTTCGAACATTTCCTTTTCTACAATTAGTTTAGGATTTGACTTCAGTGCATGGACTCAATTACATCATGATAGCAAAGGAAGAACACATTGTATGCCGCACATATAGTGTTGATACCTCTTAAGTTTGCACGAACCCCCGAGTTGATAATTAAAGTCGGTAGTCTCGAGAGTTACCATATTCTTGTTGCAATACCGACTTTACCTTCCAATCGTCCAATATTTAAGTATGATTTTGAGCACCCTGAATTTACCTTCCAGTCATCCAATTTGATTTCTCTTTGCCACTATCATTTCCTGATCCTCACTGGTCGACTCCCTCTGTTGATGAAGGATCACCTGCAACATAGCAATGTCTGCATGCAATTTTGCATGCTCCCTAGTGAAAATTTCACAGGAAGGTGGAGAGAAGGTGGCTAAGGGTGGTCACATCTTGACCTTGACCCAATCATGCCCCTCGCCACCCTGCCCGAGTGAGGACGACAACAGCTCCAGGAACTTGTTTCCATTGTGGAGAACCTAACGAGAACCCCTTCAAACCATCTTCTTGACACATGCAAAGACACCAAATGCTTCCCCAAATGTTTCACCAACCGAATCAGCTTTAAAAAATGGAAAGGCACCCAATATCGGGGATAAGAAAAAACCCCATCCAATTCGACCATCTAGGGGCTACTCAGGCCCATCAAAAGGATCTTAATACTATCAACTTGCAGAAAGGAAACTAGACACCAACGTGTTGTAGTGGCTAGAACCACCCTCCAATATTTTTCCTTAGCTTCGTTTTGGAACCTTCCTACCAACCTTTCACAGCATCATGTCTTTTCTTGTCAAGTACACAAGCTTTAGCGATTTTTTGCAAAATGACAGCATGTCCATCAAATCTTGTTGCATCCCCCTCATATGTTGTTTCTCCAGACTTGGTCTAACTGTAGGCTGAGCATCTCCCTTAAGAAATTGTGCAATTCTGGAGGGGAACCAACCTTCCCTCCAGAAATTGTGCAATCATGTTTGGCAGCTTGTTGGGGTCCAGAACTGCGCAAATCTCCCTATCACTGTTCACTGTGAAAATTAGGCAATTCCTCCCAGCATGACTACTCAATCCAGAAATTGCGCAATTTTGGGCAGTAGTCAGTTGCTCTATCCAGAAATTGCGCAATCCCTCTAGGCAGCCAGCCGAGCTCCCTCCCAAAAATGTGCATTTTTTCCCCTCAGCTGAGCAGACTGTTGCATCTGAAGTTGGGTTGATCGGTTCCCTCCGGGGCCGAGCAAAATTGATTTGCATGCATGGACCGCTTCTCCCAAGGCAACATGCAAAGTCATCTATTGATTCATGGATCTATTTTTAGCAGCTAGAGGTTACATGCAAGGATCATTTCAGAAGCCTCCCACCAAGTATTGTTTTTCCTAGATTTGTGGCATGCACGTCGCAACCTCGATTTTATCAAAACTCATCAACCGATGCTACAAAGATCATTCCTCTCATCGACCTTGAAACTCTGATATCCCACATTGCATCTAGGATTCATCTGCACATTCAGCTAAATTATTTTGGGGTAAGCTCTCTTTTCATGTCTCGTGCTATGTTTCTGTCATTTTTTGTGTTTCGCTTTGTGTGAGTGTTGTCTACTTGATTTTAGTGAGCACTTGCTGTCATTTTGATGTATGTTAGCTTGTAGAAGCATCATTTCATTTTTCATTCACATCTCACTGTTGTCGCATGCATGACATTGTTTTGCACAAACGGTCGTCGTTGCTGCAACTCTCTTTACACACATGCATGATTTCACATTTTCCGAATCCTTCACTCATTTTTTGCATGAATGATCATTCACTCTTGTTTGCACACATCTCACCATAAATTCAGACTTCTCATGTTTTCATTTGCTCTTTGGCCGGCTGGGTTGCCTTGGCTCGGACCGTGCCTTCCCTGGCTAGCATTGTGCATTTTTGGAAGCAAAGGCTCTCCCTTCCCTACAGAAATTATGCAAGCCTAGCCAAACACTAACCGCCAGACTTGCATTTTGCAATTCTTGGAGGCATTGTCTTGCTGGCCCCAGAAACTGCACAATGCAGTTTGTTGGTTGCATGTCATTGCTGACTAAAATTGCACATTGCGTAGTTTCAGTCCTCAACAAGCCAGGTTGGACTATGCATTGAGCAGTTCCAGCAGTTAACCAACCTCCTAACAGCCCGGATTGTGCCTTGCACAGTTTTGGCAGTCGGTCTCCTGACCTCCGGGCGGAAATTGCATAACTTTCACGTTCAATAACAAAGGTATGTTGCAAGTTAATCCTCAAGTTTGTTTTGGTTTTTTACTAACAAATTACTTGCCATGAGTGTTTCTATGTCTCTAGGAATCATAGGTGCTCGTCTGTCTCTCAGAAACACAAGTACAATGGCTTCCAAGAGAGCAGAGTCAAAGACATTGTTAAGAGTGTAATTGGGGATGCAGTCAATCAAGTGTCTATTAACTTGCATATGCATGAAGACATCAAGTTGTTCATCAACAAGGAGATAAAGATCAGTGTCAACGGCATCACAGCGAGCAACACCATTAGCAGCAGTAGAAGGTAACACATTTGTGCGTAACGAATGCAAGAGGAAGGTTGTTGACAGCATAGAGGCAGAGCAAAGCTGCATGTTCAAAAAAGATCCACTTATCATGAGAGCAGCTTTGGAGATCAAGGCTATGAGCTGACGGCGCGACATGAAAGTCGTGCGAAGGCATAGAATAGAATAGAGAAGGAGTTGCAGGTGCTAAAATAGCAACTCAAGGAAGAACAAGAGCTGCATAGATGAGAGAATGAGTTGCAGCAGGAATAGGTACAACAAGGGGCACAACATGCACAGATGGATGAAACTGTACCCATACAAGTTATAGATCCATCCTAGCAGCTGGCACGAGGCAGACAAGGTGAGTAGTGATGTTCATCGCATGCAAGGGAATTCAGCAGCATGCATGTTATTGTGCACATGCATGTGATCCTACCCATTTCGTAGACTCACCAAGGTGAAGACAAGAAGCAAGTTCAACTGGAGCTAAACATGTATTCTGAAAAGTTGATGTGCATGCAGTTTGGTTGTTGCACTTCTTTACTAAGCCTCAGGCATATTGGTCAACAAATATTCCTTCGAGATTAGTGAGAATCCCTCCCCCTCCTGCCACCCCAAGTCACAGGGAAATGTTACCAAAAACGAAAAAATCTCATTCAAAAAATCAATGCATCTATAACATAAAAATGCACCGGTCCGTTATTTTATATAAAAGCACCATGACGACATGTTTTTGCATGACCAATGTCTTTTTAGAAAACTACAGCACTAGTGTGTTTATCTCTTAAAGCATCGATATTGTTCCAGATTAACACCCTGGTGCATTTTAATTTTCAACGCACTAGTGCTTTCATAAAAACAACACGTCGGTCCTACAAAATATTATTTCCAACCCGTTGCATTATGAAAGCTAACAGCATCGGTCCTTTTGTATAACGAATGCACTAGGGTGTTTGTACAAATGATATGCATCGACACTACAAGTTTTAAAAAAAAACATTGGTACAAAAATTATTTTTTCCGTGCCCTAGTGTCGTTCCTTACAAGAACGCCCTAGGGATTTTATATCTATTAGCAGTGTGCAGTATATATTACACATCGGTGTTCTTTTCATTTAACGCCCTAGTGATTTTAGTTATGTATGTATCCCTGTGCTTTTATATATGTATCACACTGGTGCCACTTGTTCCATTAAGCACATCACAAAAAAAAATCTGCTAAAACCTCTGGTTATCTCTTCGAGAAAACCCTAGCTGTGGGGAAAAATTATAAGGTAACCTCTAACCAATATTTGAATTAAAATCTAGCCCTTTAAATTCGAAGTGGGGTCACTTCTATAACTCAATCAAATGTGACTATTTATGTACCTAAAATAATGGCTAGGTATGTTGTAACAAGACTTCAAAATTGTGGTAGGATTTGATAGAAATCCATTAGGCATGGAGTCAAATATTTTCCTTAATAAATAAAGAAAACTAAAACATTCACAAAGTTAGGGTAGCTGACATACTTTGAGATTTTAAATTTACTCAGATGGAATGCATAATAGGAGGGAAACTATATACTTATAAGAGCATCACAAAGATGAGTTCTACAAATCATAGACCAGAAAATCTAAGGATGATTGAACATATAAACAGGGCATAATAAATATGAGTTATGTTCATCCACTCTTATCAGTCATAGAAGAACATACATATGACAATATAGAAAGGAAAACATAAACAAGAGAACACATATCCAAATTTCCCAACACAAGAATCTTTGTTGCAGAATTGGACTTTCTACATTAAACATTCAAAAAATATACAGGATATAAGTCTTCTAATCAAAAACCAACCCTTTTTCATTCTAAAGAGTTTGTCTTTATAGGAAAATTACAATTTGTTAAAGATCCAAAAATAATGGATCTCAAACCTCTTAATCTATCTATATCTTACTAAATCAAATAATAAAGGAGATAATAATTGACCCCTAGTCGAATTGATGAGGTGGCTCTCCAACTGATTGGGAGTTTTTTCTAAAAATAAAACAAATTAATTCTAGCGAATTCTTGAAAAATAGGCTTCAAATATCCATTTGAAACTCTCAAACCATGATATATATGAAAAACATGAGATAAAATTTGTTAATGGGAACGTTCCTGACAAAAACCTATTTGGGTTTTAAAAAATTCATCCCCAGTTGTTCAAAAACTGATTTTTAAAACAAGGAAAAAATGAATTGCAAAATGGACCTAAAAAATAGTCTTCAAATATCCTTTAGAATCTCTCAAACCATTATACTTGTGTAAAAAATGAAAGATTTTTTTCTGAATGGGTCCATTTTTGACAAAAACCTCTTTTATATTTGGAAAATTCACTTCCATATGTTTGTAAACCACGCCTGAAGTTACTTCATTTTACAAGAAAAAACAAAGTAAAACAGAGTTTTTTTGCTGACATCTCCCTAGTCAGTGCTCGTTTGATAGATTATCGCTCCTTTTCTAACGTGTGCTCCATCAATGCTTTGATTTGGACACAAAACAAAAAAACAAAACAAAAATTCATTTGGCGCTAATACTCTAGCTGTTAGCATTTAACTAACCATTTTTACAAAAATGTGTTGCTACTCTAGTTGTCAATGCATTTCTATTTTCAAAACTTACAAAAATGTTGATATTCTAATTGGCAATGCTTTAACACTATTTTTTGCAAATCAGTGTTGACACTGAAACTGTTAGCGCTTTAAAACTATTGACTAAAATTTTGATAACACCTCCAGATGCCCATATTTTTTTAGTTGTGATGAAGTTCCATTAAAACCTCCACTAAAATATCTACTATCAAAAAGGGATGTTTTTTTTTCAATTTTTGCCAAACTTATAACACTAAAAACCTTCATTATAACCTCCACTAGAAGGTATTTTCCTTGTAGTGTGGACCATGAGGAAGGCTCAGGGATTACGTAGTGTGCAGTTCCAAAGGGCAAGAGTAAGGGACTAAGCCTTGCAACTACACAATCCGTAGTTATAGAGGCCTGAGAAGGTGGACAAAACAGTTGAGGGTAATAGTGAGGTAGGATTTCCCACTGTGACTGCACAATGCAAAGTTCTAGAGGCATATTATGCATCTAGATTATCCAGTTGCCCAGTTCAAGGAAGCAAAGAGAGATTGTTGGTTGCAATTGCACAATGCGCAGAGAGAGGCTAACTGGAAGGTTGAATTGTGAAATTTTGGGGATCAGGAGGTTGATCTTGAGGATTGTGACTGTGCAATTCATAGTACTTGGAGGAAATGATTGCACATTGCACAATTCCAAGAGGAAGGACAGGCTTCTTGTGGCCTGAGAAGGATCAGTTGTAGAAAATGACTAATTGTTGGACCGGAGAGCAAAGAGATGGGACAAAAACATGAATTTAACATGATCACACACTTACATATGATCAACCACTCTACAAGGAAGCACTTACCATCCAAAATTAACATGTCCTCATCGAAACAACAACAAAACAACACTTACCTCCAAGTGCAACACTCAGAATATGCTTTGTGATGATAGTGATGATACTAGTGTGAAAATGCATGAAACTTTGGTAATGAGTCTACTACATGTCTATATGATAAATAGGATCCATTGCTACCAAATATTCCTCTTGAAATGAACCATAGCTTCATTTTTACAACGTGTGACACTTATGATACATTTTGTGACACAAGTAATGACACTAGTAAAACAATGCTCAATACTTTGGAATGTTTCTAATGCATGCCTTTATGATGTATAGAACATAGTAGTGTAAGAGAATGCATCAGAACTTCCTTTCAAGGATGTACAAATGACTTCGTTTAACCAGATGTGATACTTTCCTAACCAAAATATGAGACCTGCAACAAAAAGAAAAACATGAAAATGACATTGCAAAAGCTAAAAAAGTGAAAGTGACACATGTTATAGCGAAAGGGACATAGAAGTGCCACTTGTTGAAGTGAAATCAATTGAAAATTATATTCAAAAAATTGAAAGTGACACTAATTAAAACCAAAGCACACAAAAGCGGCAGTTGAGAAAACCCACCTGAGAGATGATATGATCGCAACTAACAGTAAGCGAACTATCAATATCGGGATTTTCCATTGACTATCAGCGACGAATGTGCAGTCTCTATCTCCATAAATTGTGCAATAATTATCCTTAGAGGTTACATAAGCACTACCTCTTGGGACTACACAGTCATCAACCACAGAAAATTGCGGAATGACTTTTTCCTACCTTTGTATAGTCACTTTCAGCTAAGATTACGCAATATTTGACTCTCCAATATACACATATACTGGTAATATTCCTTGTAATAAAAGCGCTTTTGAATGCATTGAAATCTAGGCATGTGTAAGAAATTGACTATGACATTTAAGAAACATCAATCAACCATGGTGACTATGAGCAATCAAGGAACGACAGATCATAGGATCACAAGTAGGCTCCAAAATTCAATTGTAAGCAAAATTTTGGAGGGTGTTTGTCACAACAAAAACACCTTCAATTACATAGGTTTATCAATTCCTTCAAAAGAACTTTCTCTTAGAAGACTTGTTCAATTAAACAATCTAGATATTATGATGCTTCCAGAAACCCTTGGTGACAGGGATATTTCTTCTAAAGTGTTGGAATCTTCATTTGGTGGTTGCAAGTTCATTGGTATAGTTGTAAGAGGTTAATTGGGAGGCTTGGATGTCAGATGGAATCCCATGTCCATCCATGTCCCAAAATTATGGAGTATAGAATCAAGTCAAGACATTGAATTTCTCTAAAGGTCTTGGTTCGTCCCTAACAATCATCATCATCTATGGACCCTATCTTGATAGGATTGATTTTTAGGATAAAAAATTTGCAAAATCATTGATGAATTCAAATTCTATGATTATAGGAGGAGATTTGAACTTTAACTTAAGAGATTCATAGGTTTGGGGTCCTAGGGAAATATTAGATGCTCTTGATGATTATTTATCTCACAAATTAGAAAATGGTAACATGGTTGATGTTGAGCCCACTAAACTAAATCCTACTTGGAGAAATCATTGTGTGGGAGAAGAAAGAATAGAAAATATTCTAGATCATTTTTTTATCTCTAAATCTCTCTTAAAGAGGATTAGTTTTATCATACAAGGGGTTGGAAGTGGGGTGGAATCTAATCACTCTCCTATTATTCTAGAAGTAAAAGAGAATGAGGTGAAGCCTACAAGCTTTTTCAAAATTAAATCTTCTTGGATGAAGGAGGAGTAAGCCCTTTCCATTGTAAAGAAGCATTGGAAATTTTATGATCCATAAGAAAAATTCATGACAGTAGGTTAGTTTGAGGAAAACCTAAAACATATCAAAGGAATTACAAAGGATTAGGCCTTTAAAAAAAGGAAACTAAATGAAAGGGAACTTTCTTTAATGGATAAAAATAATCATATTTTCTCAAACTCGAGGAGAGGAGGTTTAAATGATGCAGATTCCATAGAGGTTATTCTTCATTTGGAAGCTAATAGGAAATCAATCCTAGAATCTAGCGAAGTGACTTGGATATTGAAAAGAAAGGAAATTTGGGTAGAGTTTGGGGATGAAAACACCAAGTTTTTTCAAGAATAATCCAAAGGAAGGAAAATGTGCAACACAATTTGGAACCTTAGAGATCTAGAGGGAAGGGATGTCTCAAACTTTGAAGGGCCAGAAGAACTAGGGAAAAATCATTTTTGGCATCTCTTCAAGGAAGCAGAAGGGGACACTATTATAGAAGCCATCGGATAGCCAAATTATTTCCTAAATTCATCAAAGAGGAATAAAATATGTTGTTAAAGTAGGAGGTCTCAATAGAAGAACTAAAAGTGGTCCTCCATAGTTTCCAAAAACAAGAGTCATAGACCAAATAGTTGGGTAGTGGAATCATTTCTGAGGCTTTTAAAACTTATTAGAAAACATTTGTTTTCTGTGGTAGAGGAGTCTAAGAGAATAGGTAGAATATTAACTCATTTCAATTCTAATTTCATTACCCTCATTACAAAAGTGGAAAACCATCAGCCATTTAATGATTTTAGACCCATTTCATTATGAAACTATATTTATAAGGTGATTGCAAGGGTCATTGCAAGGAGGCTAAAATCTATTGTTTCCAAAACTATCTCAATGGAACAATTTGGGTTTCTAAAAGGAAATCCAAGCCATGTAGTCATAGGGGTGACACAAGAAGGTCTACACAACATCAAGACTCCAAGACTAAAAGGGGTCATACTAAATATAGACTTGTCTAATGCCTACAATAGGGTCAGTTAGCTATACATCAAAATTTTGCTAACTTGTGTGGGATTTAGTCGGGCTTTGATAACGTGGATAATGAATTTTTTTGCAATCAGTGTCTTTTGATGTTTCAATCAATGGATTGTACTCACTATTCTTTCATGCTAAAAGGGGCTTACATCAAGGATGTCCACTATCTCTTTTATTCATCCTTCTAATGGTTGAAGGCCTTAGTGGAATGCTAATAGAAGCCAAAAGAAGAGGTGAGTTTCAAGGTGTGGTAATAGCTCAGGATCTACCTATAACCCATTTACTTTTTTTTTCAATGATATCCATAGTTTTTTCAATGGTTTTCAAAGATACGCGGATAAAACTTCATGAAGTATTATTTTTATTTGGCAAAGCCATTGGTATGGATGTAAATGATAAGAAATCCACCTTCTTTTTAAACAAATTGGAGGATAGAGAGATTGTTCACATTCAAACCAAGTTCCTATTTCAAGTGAATGATTTAGACAAGGGTTTCAAATACTTGGGATTTCATCTAAAATCCAATAGCCATTCCAAGGAATATTGGATATGGTTAATCCAAAGCTAGAAAAGAGCTTGAAAAGCTAGATTGGATGGATTTCTAGAGTATGTCATTTGGTTCTAGTAAAATTGATGTTGGAAGTTATCTCAGTGTATTGGATGTTTTTGGCATGGATTCCCAAGTGCAATCTGGAAAAATAATAAAGAATATGCTTTAAATTCCTCTAGACTATAACAAAGGATCAATTTGTACTCCCCTTGATAAAATGAAAAAAATAAAAATAAAATTAAATAATAAATAAATAAAATAATAATAAACTTCAAAGTTGTTAGGAGGGTGGGGCATAAAAAACATTTTTCTATTCTCCAAATATTTTCCAGCTAAGTATGGTTGGAGGTTGGTTTCTAAAAAATTATTATGGATGAAGGTGGTGTATCATAAATATATTTCCCTTAATTCTCTTGAATATTGGATTAAGAGAGAGGATAAACCAAGAACCACTATTTCAATAATCTATTGTGTGGTTTTAGACACCTTTGGTATCATTTGGGTTGGTCTTGCTTGAAAGGTAAGGAATGGAAGTAAAGTAAGGATTTGGTGTAGGTCCTTGGCTAGGTTGCATACATAGACATGTCCTCCCTCAACTTCTCATCGGATTTCTGAGGCACAGTGGTGTATCTATACTTTCACATCTTGAAAACCCTACTCAAACATCTATATGGTGACAAAGTTGGAATTATGTTGATACCCTTGGCTTGGATGAACATATTCATGAAGTATGGAATAATTACTTGGTTTCTCTTTCAGAGGGTCACATCAAGCCAAAAAACAATGAAAATGATTTAATTTCGTCTTTCTCACCTTTCGGCTCCTATAATCCAAAACCTAAATATATCCATCTCAACATGCTATGATTGTAAGAGGAATCAAAATGGTGGTAGAGAGCAGTTTGGTCAGCCAAGTGATTACATAGGAAAAAGATATTCATGTGGTGTTTAAGGGAAATAGAGCCTTTTTGTAGTTGTTACAACCCCATTAAAAATTTATCCTACCTTCAAATTTTGGATCCTCCTTATGATCATGCCATTTTCATTTCAATCCATTAAGGCCATGCTCGGTCATGTTGTCTAGATGTTCAAGTATTCCTTTGGGAATTCCAAATGTCACAATTACTTGCTTTCACATGCCCAACTTTTGATGTCTTCACAAGCACACTTTCAAGATAGGCTAAGAACACTTAATATTGATAGTGACTACACAATCTTTGCTTACAATCATTGTGCAATCCTTGCTCACAGTCATTGCGTAATCCTTTCTCACAATCATTGTGCAGTCCCAGTGACAGTGTAATGGCATTCTCTACAAATAGTGATTTCACACTCTTTGTTGATAGTGAGAGTGTACTTCTTCAAGTTAGTCACACCTCTTAGTGATAGTCAATTCAATCTTGACTCCTATTTTCCTGACATTCACTAATAACACTAACAAATATTAACCCTAATTGCATGTATTCTCTCCCTATATAAAGAGTCCATTCCATAGCTCATTTTCGCATTTACATTTCCCTTTTGAGCTTTGTGCACTTTTGGGGTACAAGGATCATTCTCTCACTCGTGGTTGCAAATGCCCCATCTTCCAAGTGAGTTTCTCAGTTGTCACATTTGCTTTTTCAAGTGTCACTTTTTATTTCCTTCACTCTTGCAGGTGTCACTTGTGTTTTCTTTTGTTTTCACATGTGTCACTTTTTTTTAAAGTGTAACTAGGTTCGGTCTTCAAAATGACATATGTAATTGTGATTTTAAGTCATTAATGAATATATATATATATAGTGTTTTCTTTTGTTTTCACATGTGTCACTTTTTTTTAAAGTGTAACTAGGTTCGGTCTTCAAAATGACATATGTAATTGTGATTTTAAGTCATTAATGAATATATATATATATATATATATATATATTATATATTATATATATATATATATATATATAGATATAGATAATAGATATATATTATTTACTGTTGTCTCATGGGTTTCATAAGCAAGGAATTTTATTTTATTAATGGCTTCCATTGTGAGCCTTTAGGTTTTGTCATCTATCATTTAAAGTCAAATTGAGTCAATGTCATGTTATGAAGGGCCCCTTCTTGGGAATTTTACATCTTGTATGAGTCACTAAAATAAGTATGAAATCCATCCAAGATAAGCACAAGACCTCTCCTTCAAGCTGGCTTAAAAATAAAATAAATGATCTCCTCTAAATGACACGTTGATTCACCCTCCAACAAATCAGCTTATTTTGACGAGGAAAAAACTATAAATAGGGCAGCTTAGCATCATTTCAAGATCATATTTTTTTCAAGCAGTTCTAAAATCTGGAAGTGAAAAAATCACCTAGAAGGAAGCATAATCATCTATGAAGGAAGAAGGAATTTGAGCTTCATTTTTGGGTCTATTTTAGGATGGTTTTGTTGTCACACGTGCAAAGAAGAAGTTGCAGTAAGGCCGAGATCCAAGGTAACCGAATTGGGATAAGTTTAAGTCATAATGGAGGTTGATACAAGGTAAAAGAAGACCCTATCCAAAGCAAAGAAAGTGAAGGCATAAGATAAGGTCTTGTGCATGAGCTAGGGTTTCTAAATTAGGATTGCATACCTAACTCAAGGAGGCCAAATTTTTGAAGCAGAAGGAGGTCGAAGTGGAAGCGGAGTCGAGAAAAAGGAAGGATCAAAAGGTTAACTATTGTTGTCGAAGGATATCATCAAGGGAACTTATGTCTTGGTCTTGGTATTCGTCAATTGGAATCTCTATAAGAAGAAGAATTGGTTCGATGTCTCCTCTCAAGTGGGAGAGGTTTTGGCCCTAGTTGATAGCCTATATTCTATGTCTCTTGTCTCTTTATGGTTTATGCATTGGTATTTTTTTAATGAAGAATAACACTATAATAACATAAGTAAAAGAATATCCTAATCTAAGAAGTAAAAATAATTCACAAGCAGTTACTAATAGAAGATAAATCACTTAACTTTGATTCCCTAGATTTCTCAACATAGTATCAGAGCTAAGGTGACTAAATCAAGGAATAGAATCTTATCAAGGGACACTCAAGGATCAAATCTAGAGGAAAGCATAAAAGTGAATATCATATTAAAGTCAAGATCTACAAAGGAATCATATTAACCCTAGATAAAATAAGTCTACAAATAATTATTGGGGTCATTATCAAGAAAAAAAGGCTAAAACCATACATCTACTCAAGTTGAAGAGATATATGAATCAAGGTAAGCTTGAGGTTTATTCATCCAAGAAAATATCTTCAAGATCAAGATCACATCATCATCAAAGAAGCATTCATGGGTTTTACTCTCAATCACTTTGAAGTTGAAGTGTTTTGAAGACTATTCATCCAAAGGAAGTTATATCAAAAGGTGTTGTCATCAAGACTCTAAGTTAATCTCTCTCTCAACCAAGATTCCTACCACTGAAGACATCATCAAGAATTCACCATTTATCTTCATCAACAAGACTTCACCATAAAAGGATCCTAAAGCATCTCCCTCTCTGTGAGATCAAGGATGATTATTGAAGAAAATTATTTTCATCAAGGAGAAGTTTTATATTCTCTATATCATCATCAGTATCAAGGAAGCAACAAGGAGAAGGATCATCCTATCAAGCAAATATATTTATGTCGACACATGAATCTGTAAAAACGAATTTTTGTGAGGAAATCAACAAATTGGTTGGGGCTTCAAACTATCTTGTATGGAAGAAAAGGACATATTTGAATCTCATTGAAAATAAGGTTA
The DNA here is from genome assembly GCA_000404065.3 of Pinus taeda. Classification (NCBI taxonomy): domain Eukaryota; kingdom Viridiplantae; phylum Streptophyta; class Pinopsida; order Pinales; family Pinaceae; genus Pinus; species Pinus taeda. The sequence continues at coordinate 22,123 of APFE031516279.1, read as the reverse complement.
TGGAACATGTCAAAGGATATATCATTAAACCAGTAAAGGAAAATTCTCAATCTCTTGAAAATTATATGAAAGGGGAATTTAGGGCTTAAATGATTCTCATAAAATCCTCAAGGATCCCCTCATCCCATATGTATCTAAACTCGAAACTTCAAAAGAAATCTATGACAAAATTGTAGAGTTGTATTCTGTGAGCATTTCTAGAGAAGTTATCTCATTAAGGAAAGAAGTCTACAAGATAAATATGTCAAGGGAATATGGAATAGCCTCATACTTTATCAAGATATCTGAAATGCGAGATCAACTACAAGATCTGGGAGAAGTCGTGTCTGATAGAGAAATGACTATAGTTGTATTGAATGCACTACCAGAGGAGTGGGGTAACTTTAATTCAAGTATTTATGGGAAGAAAGAAGCTACTCCATTCAAGGATCTATGGTCATTGTGAAATATTGAAAAATCTAGACTAAAATCCAAATCTGATGTGGGAGTAGGTGAGCAAAATAAATCTTATGTTACAATGACAAGAAGGAAGGGAAAATTTTGGAAGTTTGGTTCTTGGAAAAATAAGAGGGCATGGCTAAGATCCAATGTTATGGGTGTCAATAATATGGGAACTACAAGAGATATTGTCCTAAGATAAAGAAGGACAATAACATAAGAGGAAGAGAAGAAGCCCATATCACCGAAGAAGTGGAGGAAGCTGAAAAGAAGAAACCAAGAATGAGGAAGTAACAGATATCTATTATGATTGATATAGTCTTCCTCACCTAAGTTCTTTTCAAGTTCCTAATTCTTCTATTGTAAGATATGGCTATCATAAGAAAAATCATGGGATACATCATAGAAGCATTGAAAGCAAGAGATCGAGACATCATCATAGAGAAGCATGAAAGAAGGTTAAAATCTATGGAAATTATCAATGAAGGATGTAGATCTTGGGAACCTCATTGAAAAACATAAGTGGCACTTGTGGAAAAGAAAGAAAAAGGTAACCTAGTACAATTTTCATCATACATCTATCAAAAGGAAACATTTGGTGATGGGGATACTTTACATCTTCAAGATTCTATGATGGAATCTTCATTGAAAGGTTCACCGATCAAGAGGGGAAGACAGTGTTTCATCAAGAATTCCAAACTTGTGGAATTCATGGGATGATGGTATGATGACGTAAAAGGTGAATCAGATCAAGGGATTGAATCTCTTTCAAACAAGGAAGTTGTTGCAGGAATTCTTGATGACCCAAAGAAAAATGAAGTATGTATGCTTACATTCGATATTGTAAAGTCATGTCATATGGTCGAAAGTAACATGGATCCATACTCTATCTTGAGATCATAATCAAAAGGAAGGATCTCCTCCCTCAGGAATTCATGGTCACACATTCACTAGATGAAATCAACATAATATGTCCTCATATGAAGTATGAGGTGGTTGACATTAATTGGAGTAACTCTGATTGGAAGTTCCTAAGAATGAAATGTGTGAAGAAAGGAAGGAAGAGATTGTGGGATATGCAACCATGGAAAAAGGCAATCAACATCCATAAACAAATAATATTTGACTAGGATATCTCCATGAAATATATGAAGATTCTAATGAGATCTAGAAAAATAAAGAGACCCTTGACAATATATATGTCTTTAGGAGATGTGTTGATATGTATGCAGGATGATGATACAAACTAGAAGACGTCATCATGAATTACCATCACAAAGGTAATTTTTATTTTAATGTTCATTCCTTTATTTTTGAACAAATACCTAGATGGGTTTATGCAGGGTTGCTGAGAGAATATTTATGCATGTCTTCCACCACCAATGCCCTTGTAGTAGGATGAAAGATCCTTAAAGAAACGTGGCATGAAGAAGGTAGCATGGCATGAAGGAAGGCCATATATGAAAAATGGATCACTCTCAGATGATGACATGATTGACTCATGGATGAAAGTGATGGTTTGTGCCCTATGAAGAAGTCCCAAAATATGAAGACTCGTGAATAACGAAAATAAGTTCAAGATATCGTGAGGAGCAGTTCTTCAAGTAGTTGATTTCCCCATCATCTCGACATAAGGAATTGTTGTAGGTCCCTAATTAAGAGGGAGCCTAGAAACAAGTTTCTTACTTGGTAGAAACTTGGAAGAAAAAATTCCTAAGCCAAGAGGGAGCTTAGGTACATTACTTTCATAGTAATGAGTACATTTATTTATTGGAATAGATATGTCCTCCATAGTTAAGAGGGAGAGATAGACACATCATTCTTGTCTTATCTTGGGAAGACAGAATGGAGGATTGGTAAACATCTGGCATCTGATGCTCTTTTAGGATGTGTTAGGGCATCCAATATAAGAGTAATAGTAGAGGACCAATATTCTTTGAGGACTAGGAATCCAAGATAGGAATAGTCATGGTGGAACACTGTTAGCCTCTCTCACAAAACAATAATAAATCCAAAAATAAATTAATTAATTAAATATTCCAAGTTAGGAATTTGTGCCTAACTCTTGGGTTGTTCCTCTAAGATAGGAGTTAGTTTAGGTAACTCCTATATTGGTGTGTGTCTGGTGAGAAATTATCTCAACCAAAGGAGAAATTATCTCAACCAAAGGTGTCTAAGATAGCACGCACTATCTTGAGACACTGTCTCTCATCTATTTATTTGTAACACTATATTCAATTATTTTTAATGAAAATGTGAGACAGAATACCCGAGGCTGAAGTTTTTTCCGCCAATATTTTGTGTATGGTTTTTATGTGTGTTTTTATGTAATCTGTTTGAGTTAATTTCTTTTCTCAATATGTGGTATCAGAGCCACCAAAGTTCAGATCAGTTTATTTTCTTATTGCTTGAGGACTGGTCTAGATTCGCCATCATTGGGCAATTGCATGAGTAGTTGTGTGCGTCGAAGAAACTTGGATCATGGTAACCTGCATGAAGGAATTAGAGCTTGGATCATAGCACAAATAGAACAAGTTTGTTTATAATTATAATAGAATGTCGGTAATATGCCTAAGATTCCATCATTGCCAAATAAAATGAGGGCATATGATCTGCATGTGAAGGTAAATCGCTGGAAAGAAGAGCTTTGAAGATGCATTCAGTAGAGAATTGTGCCCACCATAATAAATAAAGAAGTGAGATCGCTAGTTGGATGGTAGTTGATGGTTTTCCTTCTGAGGCGTTGCGCTTGGAATGATTCAGAACATAATCTGCATTAGGGTTAGTTGAATATTGGTGGATCCATTGTTGAAGGCACATATTTGGAAGCAAAAGGAGAGCCCTCAACAGAGTTAAAATCTTGAATTGGTATTTTCCCATAGATGACGAAATTCAGAGATAATTTCCAAAGTTAAATTTTTAGATTTGAAATTTTAAAGTGAGAAAAAAGAACCAGCTCTGCATCAAGTGGGAAACCTCTAAAATATTTAACATTGTTCCAGCTCCAAGTTTAGAAAGACCTCGAGGGCAAGTTGTTTCAAGGGCCGGAGTGAACTATTAGCGTGTCAATTACCAAATTTCAAATGCCCCAATTTTGTGGTTGCGAGATAAGAAAATCATTGTGTCGCCTGAAATATGGTCCAAGAAATTGATTTCCTCATCACCACCACTGAATTTGTCTGGCAACGAGATTTGAAGGTTGGCAGACTGTTGTGCAATAAATTTCACTACCCATATTTAAATTCCACATTGAATTTCCTTCCTCGTATGTGATATATAGCTTTGCACATTTGATTGAAAATGAAAGCAAAGACTAGATGGTTCTGGTAGAGACCAAGGCTACAGATTCTAGTTTCTTGTGATTGAAGGTGAAAATTGTGATAGCATGAATATTTCAGTTGAATGATCCCTGCATGGCTCTTCACATTGCTGCGTTGAAGGAGTTTTTGCCACATGAACATCAAGAAGAAATTGGAGTGAAAGGTGTGATTTTCCCATTGATATTAGTTATTCCAACAAAATATCATTGATTCGAATCCGCAAGGCTCTACTTTGTTCAGAGGTAAGTTTGAGCTTATGTTGTGCCTGCAAGTATTTTCTTTGCACATGCAAATAATTTTCCATATGCGTTTTCCACTCATTCTTTTTAGGAATAAGGCTCACGTGGATAATTTCAAGAAAGTGAAAAAGTAACTTCTTAAAATGAGTCATGTGGATTTTTATGAAAGGTATATGGTTGTCTTCACATGCATAACTTTTTTTGGAATATTTTATTATTCCATTACAACATAACGAACCGTATGGTGCATGTTTGAACACAAAGTTTGAAGTCATGTTTTCACTTTTTTATAAAGTGATATTGAAGTAAAGTTTTTGGAGGAATAAGAGTGGTATGTGATAATGAGGGCATGTTTTAATACTTTGGAGTGATAAAGTTTTTTTTGAAGTAAGAAGTGATTTTGTATTTGGAGTGATAAGTGGAATTTTTTGAGAGAAATTCTTTTTTGTAATCCAAAGTAATATTTTACTTTGAGAGAGATTTTGAGAGTGAGTGAGTGCAGGTAGTTTTTTGAAGACATTTTTTCTTTCAAAAAGTTTTATAACTTTGATTCCATGAAGATGTTGTGAAGCTGAGAGATTATGTACTCCAAAGTTTAATAAAAATATCATTTTTGTGGTGATTGTGTCCTAGATCCGCCTAAAATTGAATAAGGGGATCTTAGGTACACAAAGAGTGTGTTGATGATGGTGCATGCTTCATGTTGTTGCTTCTTGATTTGTGTCTAGTTTTGACACATAAATGATCTCATTTAACACACATAAAGTTCAATGCAAGCAAGAACAACACTTGTAACAAAATAGCTTCAAGAAAGGATAATTAAGCTCAACACATACAAAAAATAATCAAAGTTTTCAACATCAGCATTCTGCCTCAACAATCAAATTCACTCAATACAATCAAGTTCATGAATCTGTAGACTCCAGCATTTCAAAGCAATGTCTACATCACTACAATCAAGTTAATGAATCTGTAAACTTCGCCATTCCAGAGCACAGTCTACATCAACATTATTTCACTTGTAATCAAACTCAAATTACATTCAATTGTAAGGGTGCATTCTTGGTTGAAACCGACACCCAAGTCTTGAATTGAGTCAAATTGAATTCATTGTAGTGAGTCATTGAAATCATTGTAAGCTTTTTTGGGTGCATTTTTGACAGTGTTCGACACCCTTCCTTTAAATCACAATCAAGTGAGTTCACGAGTTTTAACTCTAAATGAAATACACAACAAGTTCACATCTCCTACAAGCAAGCGTGATTATTCATTCAAGCAATTTGTGTCAAAACAGTACAAAGTTCAAACCTTCAAGCAAGCTAGAGTGAAGTTCATTGTAACAACCATCAAAGCAACCAAACAAGTTCAACTCTAACACCAATCAAGAAAGTTGAAATCGACATCAAGCGAGCGTGGCTATTCCTTCAAGTGAGCGTGAAGTCATTAAGTAAGGCAAGTGAGCATTCAGACAAACACAATCTTCATCAAGCGAGCGTGAATTCCAAAGTTTAAGCAAGAAATTTCTACAACTCTAGCAAGTGTTCCCAGCAAGTGCAATAAGCAACAAATCAAGCGAGCGTGTCATTCAAGTCCCATATCAAGCGAGCCTATCATGCAAGTAACAAAATCAAGTGAAACAGTTCAAAGTACGACATCTATGACAAGCGAGCCTGATTTCAAGTGAGCAAGTTCAGATGGTGCAACATATTCAGTTGTTAAACATTCTTCACAGTTTGATCATCTCCAGTGATGAAGACATGGTGCACATCAGTAAAGAAACTCTTGTTGATCTTTCACGACATCTACGACAAACACATGAAACCATTGAGTTTCTTCAACTCGAGTCGCAACTTCAAAGGAATGAATTGCAAGAAAAGAGTGATACTTTTAAGTCTTTGAACCATCCAAATGATAAGTCATTAATGCCAACAGCTTCAAGTGTCGAAGATGTTCTAGTTCAAATTTCTTCCAAACCCATCATCAAGCCCTGGGAAGAAATTCAAAATAACAAGAATCGACAAGGCTTAGGATATGTCACTGATGACACCAACTTACATATCCCAGATGATTCCAAGCCAATTAAGTTCGTCAGTGCAAGATTTCTTGCACAACTCACCTTAGCAAGTTCAGAGAAAGTTGCAGACAAACAGAATTGCACGCAACCTGACGTTGAATTCCAATCGGAATTTTCTCATTGTCAGAGAACCAGTCATATGGAAGATCAGTGTTTTGATCTCCATCCTTGTCACCATTGTGGCAAGCAGAATCATTCCTCAGAAAAATGTCGCAACCAACAAAAATCTGCCAGATTGAAGATACATTATGAATGGATCGATCCTTGGGAATGGTCATCCACAGTCAAAAGATTGTCTCAGTTCTACAACTGACTACAATCACACATAGTGCAGCCAGCAGTGAACCGATGATGGTACTCTCATGCAGTTGAACGAGGAAGTACAACAGTTAAACTCTCCTACACCTGAGGGGGGGAAGTTCAGATATATTTTGGAGAAGATTGTCTCTCCTTTCAACTGACAAAAGGGGGAAATGTCAATGAAATTTACAAGTGGTTGTCAGACTAAAAGTCTCGACAACATCAGCGAAGCAGCCAGTGAGCATCTTCATCAGCCAGTGGGCATTTGTCATCAGCAGTGAGCATCGGCAAATTCGCCAATGGGCGATCGATAGACAAAGTAGCAGTGAGCAGCTTTCATCATAGCGAAAGCAACATTGAGTTGTTTTTCGACATCATCAGCCAGTGGGCAATCATCATCAGCATATACGCCAGTGGGCGTTCATCAAATTGTGTCAGTGGACACTGGATGTTGTTTTCAAACAAAGGACAATTGGATCCTTTTGTGGCTTGGCACGTGATGGAGTTGTCAAGCGACATTCAAAGATGAATTAGGCATGTAGCTAATACATGTTCTCTTTAGATTTGAGTTTTTTCCAGCATCCAGTTTTGGCGGTTTTTTAAGGCAATGTTTTTGAGGATCAACATGAGAACTTGGAAGATGGTTCCTCATTCTTATTTTGGATTTATCATTGATGGGGGAACGTTAGCCTCTCTCACAAAACAATAATAAATCCAAAAATAAATTAATTAATTAAATATTCCAAGTTAGGAATTTGTGCCTAACTGTTGGGTTGTTCCTCTAAGATAGGAATTAGTTTAGGTAACTCCTATATTGGTGTGTGTCTGGTGAGAAATTATCTCAACCAAAGGAGAAATTATCTCAACCAAAGGTGTCTAAGATAGCGTGCACTATCTTGAGACACTATCTCTCATCTATTTATTTGTAACACTATATTCAATTATCTTTAATGAAAATGTGAGACAGAATACCTGAGGCTGAAGCTTTTTCTACCAATATTTTGTGTCTGGTTTTTATATGTGTTTTTCTATAATCTGTTTGAGTTAATTTCTTTTTTCAATAAACACACCCTGAGAACTCAGGTGGGGTATGTTCCGAGAGAGACAATGATGAGGGTGTCTATACATCATTGGTCTCTCCAGCATTGTGTCAGATCTCGTGGAGATATAGAGTTGTTAGTCGAAGTAGTGCTATGTGACAATGTTGGTTGATATGATTCTATACATATGAGTTACCAATCTGACTCTTCCTATGAGAAATTCTTCATATTGAGAATGACCAAGTACCATTATGAATACCTCCCTAGTTAAGAGGGAGTGTTCAAAAGTGTAACTAGTTTTGGTCTTCATAATGACTTATGTGATTGTGATTTTATGTAATTGATGAAAAGAAGAAAAATAAAATTATTATTGTAATTCTTGTCTCATGGGTTTCATGAGCAACGAATTTTATTTTTAGTAATGGCTCCCATTGTCAGCCTTTAGCTTTTCTCATCTAGTCATAAAATTCAAATTGTGTCAATGTCATGTATGAAGGACCCTTCTTGGGCATGTTACATTTTGTATGAACCATTAAAATAAGTATGAAATCCCTCCAAGACAAGCACAAGAACTCTCCTGAAAGTTGGCTTATAAATAAGATAAATGGTCTCCTCCAAATGACATGTCATCTCACCCTCCAACAAGTCGGATTGTTTTGATGAGGAAACAACTATAAATAGGGTAGCTCGACATCATTTCAAGATCATATTTTTGGTCAAGCAATTTTGAAATCTACAAGTACAAAAATCGCCTACAAGGAAGACTAATCATCAGTGTAGAGAGAAGGAAGTAGATAAAAGTTCTTATCTTCATCTTTGGGTTTGTTTTAGGGTGATTTTTCTATCACGCATGCGAAGAAGAAGTTGTAATAAGTTCAATATCCAAGGTAACTGAATTGGGATAAGTTCAAGTCATAAGGGAGGCAGAGACAAGCTAGAAGAAGACCCTATCCAAAGCAAAGAAAGTGAAGGCATAAGATAAGGTCTTGTACATGAGCTAGGCTTTCTAAATTAGGATTTCAGACCTAATTCAAGGAGGTCAAAGATTTGAAGCAGAAGGAGTTTGAAGTTGAAGAGGAGCCGAGAAAAAGGAAGGAGCAGAAGGTTGATTGTCATTGTCTAAGGATCTTATAAAGGGAACTTGCATCCTGGTCTTGGAATGGAAAATAGGTCAAGGGTCTTGGTATTTGTATTCATCAATTGGAATCTATATAAGAAGAAGAATTTGTTTGGGTTTTCCTTTCAAGTGGGAGAGGTTTTGGCTCTGGCTGATAGCCTATATTTTGTGTCTATTATCTCTTTATGGTTTATGCATTGGTAGTTGTTTGATGAATAATAACACTATAATAACATAAGTAAAATATTATCCTAATCGAATAAGTAAAAATCATTCACAAGCAATTACTAATAGAAGATAAATCACTTAACTTTGATGCCCTAGATTTCTCAACAACGTTTACTCTTGCATATTTCACTTTCACTTGTTTTCACATATCCTAAGAGTGCCTTGGTACACTTTCTATAGACATCTCTAGCGCACTAGTTGATGTTATCTATCATAAGAACATGTGTTGGACATTCTCCCATAGCATAGTGCACCTTTTGATCGTAGTTGACACTTGTGTCGTAAAGGCTTACATCCTAACTATCACACTTAGATATAGGTGTCGATATATTGTCGCTTCAATGTATGCATATTGGTTTTATGTATTATACATATCCTTGACATGTGTTTTATTGTTAATGTGTGTGTGATAATGTTTGAGGCCTATTTGTATGCTCTTAATATGTCCTTTTTGTCTCACTGATCTAACACTTAGTCAATTTTGGGATTATTCCTTGTCCTCACATCATGCACAAGTTATGAACACCTTTAACCTTCAGCCAAGTGATGAGTGAATTTTGCGCTTCTAAGCCTTAGTCATGAGCCTCTTACTGTTTACACTTTCCCTTTGTGCTCATCTTGAGGACAGCTCCCTTCAAATTCTTCATTATGCATCTCTAGAGCACATTCACTCAACTGTTGTTACTTACACTTGCCCATTATGCACAGTCTTGATCATCCCTACCTTGTATTGCACATTGAGCATTCCTAGGACACAATGATCAAATTTATTGCTAATTACACTTTCCAAATGCACAATTCTTTAATCAAGATTGCCTTCATTACTCATTGAGCAGTCCTAATGGATATTAGGGTCATTCCTTTCCCCTTGCATTGGTGATTTTTGCAATCCCTAGAGCCTCCTTCTCAATCAATTGTGCATTGCACAATCGCAGTGCCCAATCATGTCACCCTTGTCTCCTATACTTTCCCACTATGTATACCCTTGCCTCTTTATCTTCCCATTGCACAATGTGCATTTCCAGTGCCATACCTCCATCCCCTACCCCCTGACTTTGCGATCTGCATAAAAGAAGGCCCCTCTCTCAGTCTTTTTCCACTATCCCATCACGATAAACATCTTACATAAGCAAACAAGATAGAATATGTTATTTTGGGAATGATATTGTCTTGTCATGAATGAACTTGATTTGTGGATGTTATCATCCTGACATGGAAAGATGATGTTCAAGGAGGTCATTAAGGAGGGGTTTCAAAAGGACATTTGTGGAGATGATACAAAAAGATGTTATGCAAGAGTAGGTGAATCTTGAACCATGACAGAGAGATGGAAACTCATGTTGACTTAGAAGGTTCTAATACTTATCCAAACCCTTTGGATGGTGAAGATGAGGCACATCTCAAATCAATCATGAAGATTTGAATACATAGTAGCAAAGAGAAGAAGTTGGCATAAATACACTACAATGAAGTTGGCATAATTTCCAAATTGTATGTATTCATAGTGTCAACACAAGAGTGTTGTTTTGTCTGATGTATTTTGGCCACATTATTGGTGAAATCTAATTATGTAATTTCGAAAATTGGAAGATGTAAAATGTGTGGAAGCCCAAAGGTCATACATACAATGTAAAAAGTTAGTAAGGAGTCCAAGAATCATGTAGAAACTCAAAAGATTCATATGCATATCTTGGTGTCTATGTCATGGAGGTACGTAGGTTCAATTCTTACTCTATGAATTATTTGTGGTTTAATTCTTACTTTTCGAATGAATTGTGGTGTTAGCACTCTGTATTTCGTAAGACTATGAAAGAAATGCAAAGGTAACCACAAAACCACTTTGGAAGCTGGGATCTAGCCCTGCCAGCTTCAAAGAGGGATCTCTCTTTTAGATTTAGATTTGTTTATATTGAGATATTAGGCTAGATATGAAGGTTTAATAGTTTGGTGTTTGATTTGGTTTTATTGTTTGGTTGATAATGTAACAACATACCATTGGGCAATGGAATCAATTTACTTCGACTGGATTTATTTCAACATTGACCTACATATCCAACAGGGCATGGTAGGCAGATTTATTGGATCTTATATGTTTGATTAGATGGAAAAATAAGAAATGATCAAGTGTCCATTAAGCAGAGAGAAAATAAGAACTATATTGCCTAACTTCAGTAGAAAACATTGAAATTGTTCAAAAGGAAAAATTGTGTACTTAAGCAAATTCAGATTCACAATTTTCTTTGAACAAAATAGATTAGAAAACACACATGAATTTACAAAGAAGAAAAAAATAGTAACAAAGGAGAATATCACTTCACCAAAAATCTAACACAAGAATATTGTAAGAGCTTATGTATTACTGGAATGTCCACTGAAACTTTATGGAACAACTTTACAACAATGGTCCTTTTCTATTACATAAACATCAACCCCTACTACTTTGAATTATGAAGTACTTATAGAAAAAATTACAAAATATATTGATTCCAAAAGATCAGGGTAGAATCCTAAAATATCTAAAACTGATTACACAAATATTACAAAAATTTAGGAATTTTGAACTGATAGAGCTGCTGGCACTATTGTCAAGGATGGTTGTTGATGACTGATCCCAAAAAGGTGGTGCCTTGTTGTCTGAGATGAAAAATGTTTCACTCAAGTAATTCACACAAGTGATACCATCAATCTTCACTATGGATAGAAAGTTTTATTATCTTGCTATATGTTTCATCAACTTCAGTATATTTCTCAAATGTAGGCTTGTTGATGAAAATGTGTTTAATCTCATGTTTAATGATCAAATCAAACTCTACAGCCTCTAGGAAATATTTTCCTATAATACTTCCTTTTACCCCTACAAACTTAGACTTATCTTGAGCAATAGTAAAAATTTTGTGGTTGTAGTCACTCAAACTGATCAATCTGTCATTCATTGCCACCAACCCCGGTAGCCCTCTTTGATTTAGTAAATTGAACTTGGTATGAAACCTTTGAACAACAGTTTCCAGATTCTCACACTTATTCTCTAGTTGTATCTTAAGGTTCCTCTTCTATAAAACTTTCTTTATCTCCAAAATCGTTTATATTATGTCTGCAACCTGAAGCTCCTCTAGTTCTTCCTTAGTTTTAGAATTCAAAACTTTGATTAAGGTTGTTGCTTCACTTGGTTTGTCTCCCAACATTTCCCTTACCTCCTCTATCACTATTTTTTATCTTTGCATCAATTCTTCATGTTCAAAGATGATCTGAATTGATGGCCAAATTTCTTTTATGGCCTGAATGATATCCACCCATATGTTTTCTTTGGCTTGTGCTAAAGTTTGAGCCATTACTGACTCACTCTCTAAAAAATATATTCTTCGGGCAAGCCTATGATATTTTTTTAATTATGCTACATAGGAGTTGTCTATCTTCAATTTTTGTTCCTATAAATTCTTTATTTGATCTTTTAACTTCTCAAATTCTTTTCCATGAAGGGACATCTCCTGCATGGCTTTAATTAATTCGTTGGAAAAATCTATGGCTGGTGTTGGTGTTGTTGCCGATGTAGAAACCTTTGTTGTTCTTGCAACTAAAATAGGCACTGTATTCAGTGGAACTAAAGCCAACTATGAGTACTTCTCTTTCTCCTTGAGCATTTTTTCTAGTTCCACGTCCATTTCTCTGATGTGGACATTCTGTTCAATTATTATCCTAAACATGTCTTCCTTTTTATTTTCCAATTCTCCCATTTCATTGGTCTGTGGATCCTCTATTGATGGCATCTTGAGCTACTTCCTTAAAGATGCTATATCTACATTCCTTTTTCTCACAATCTCCTTTATTTCCTTTACATAACTAGGGTCATAACCTAGCTTAATGACTAAGACCTCTAGTGATTTAATTCTATTATCCTTTGCCAAAGATGAGATCATTTCCAGCTTCAACTGTGACTGTATGTTGTTGATGGAGGCCTACAGTTTTGAAGCTTTCATGGCAGTGTTAGTCAATGTGGAGAATAACATCTCTCCAATCTGTTTGTGCATATCCATATGATCAATCAGATGGATCTAATCAGTGTCAAAGGAGAAAATTGTCTTCTTGTAGTCTGCTGGTGATTTTGGGAATGGGACATGTTCTTGTAGAAAAGCCATTTGCATTCTTCCCTTTTCAGCATCAAAGACTGACGGAAGCCTATGTTGGGAAGAAGCAATTTGTTTCCAGAATTGAGTATATGTGTTGGCCTTTAGCATCATTTTTCTGCTTGATTGCTTTGTACTTAGAAAAAATATTTGGCTTTGTTTGGCCTTGATCCAACTCTGTTGTCTGTGTTGAATCTAGAGGAACTTGTGAGCTTGAGGAAGATGGAGAGCCTACAAAAATATATTCTTGTCTTGTACATGTAAGAAACATTTCTAGTCTCATTGAAACATGTGGACCTATCAAAACTATAGTAGCTTGTTTTTCATCATCCTACATGAAAATTGTTTTTGAATTAGTTTTCTGCTTCTTTTTATATATTATGAATTCTGTGGCTCCAATTTTTGTTACTGTAGGAGACTCTTCTTCTCTTGGAATTTTTTCATTCTTCTCCTAAGATATTGGATTCTGTGAAGTGGTTGTGGTTAGAATCTATTCTTTAGCTTCTTGCAGAGTTTTCTCCTCCCACTGATCCTGGTTCATGAATTTTTTAATTTCTGGCCTGTGAGTGTGAGGGTAAGGAGTGGGTTTTTGTTCCACTCTTAAACTGGAAATGATATCGAAGGGGTCATGTGACCAAGTAAATCTTAATTGGAAGTTCATTTGTTTGAGAAGTTCATCTACCTCATTACTTGTTGTTCTGATGTTGCATATGAATGGCCCCACCTGTCTTGATCTTGGATTGTACCTTCTTTTTAGCTGAAACAAAGTGTAATTCATCCATATTGATCATTTCCCTTATATATTCCAATGAGAAAATTCTCATAGTAACATATTTTGGAAGTTTGTATGGTGGCAGCGCACAGCCATACACTCTAATTTTTGTATAGTTCTGGTATAAGTACCAGTCTTATATTTTAACTTGTTCACTGAGGTGTAAGGTTCTTTGTATCTTGGAACCTATTTTAGGTTCCACATTACTGTTAAGAAGGCATGCATATGTATAAATGAGCTGGTCCATGAAGTCACTCAAACTGAAATTATTCGAATTCTTCCACACCAAAGAGGTCCACTAGATGACTGATTCTGCATTGCCTTGTTCATCTAGTTTATGCAAAGAAATTGGGAATCTTTTTGCCTGGTAAAATAGAAACATATAAACTAGCACTAATGCCTTTTTAAACATTCATTCTGTGGTAATCTTGAGAAATTGCTCATGGATTTTGTTTGCAAGGAATTGACTAAAATTAAACATTACATAAGGTTTTTCTTCTGTGGAAAATATGGACAGAAAACATAGGATAGGTTCATCCACCCATTGCTATGATTGATACCCTAGGAGACAAGATATTAATGAGACAATTTGATTAGTTTTTTTCTGGAAACATGGAGGCTAAATATGGTGGATTCTTCATTGGAAGCTAGACATCTTCTGGCAAGAAATTTTCAAGTATTCATGATCTTCGAGGGAAAGTTAGATTTTGGTAGAGTTCCATGAGGGAATATATAGAGAAAGGGCTCAAAGAATCGTTCTGGGGGACTTGAAGCATCTGGTTAATTGACTCTGAGGTTATAGTAAACATAATGTCTCCATTCTAGGCCATAATGGCTCTTTGGCTGCGGATATACCTAGATTGACACCATAAAACAAAATCTGGGAACTGTTGAGTCTGGGGAAACATGAATTGTGGCAAGAGGGACTCCCAGAAGTTGATTTTATCACTCTGGTCCAGAAAGGTTTGCTTGAGCCAATTATGCAATTCGAACAAGTCGAACTCACAATTGGTCTCTGTGATTTTATATTGTTGGTCAACCAAGGGTAAATGGTCTAGATCAATTGAAGTAGGGGTCATTGGGTTTTCACTTGTTGGTTTTGACTTTCCCTTTGGTGTCATTTTTTTAATTTATTAGGAAAATAAGTGAAGAACCGGTGGTATTTACCCAGAAAAATTTGGTTGCTTGTTGAATAATTCACTTGCTGTAACAAGTACCTGGCCGGGCAAAAACTATTTGGAATCTCCAGTGGGTGACAAGACAATTCGGTGGGGGATATGGGATTTTAAACCAATGTACATGTTCTTAGAAGTAAACGGGAAGCGAGAAGGGGGTCGCACTGAACAACTAGGAGGTTTATTAAAGGCAACTGAAAATCCCCATTGTGTTTGACCATTATCGAGCGGGCCGTTGTGATCTGGTGCAAGGTGGAGAGAAAATGGTCATCGTATAATGAATAGGGTGGTGTCAAAGCAGGGAAAATACATGTGGTAGAAGGGAAAATAAACGGCATGCGAGAGCAGGGAGGATGTGTGGCATGATAGGAGTGGAGGGGGGAGAAAAGACGTGGCAGGTGGCACCGAGGTGACGGGTGCTTATAAAACTTAGCGGGAGATGGAGCGGTTTTTTCAGGGGGAGGTAGGTGGTAAGAGGTTTTGAGCGGGGTGGTGTGAAATATTGAGCGCCCACCATGTAGCGTGGGGCTAGGAAAGGTGAATCCGCTTTTCGGACCCCCTCCTGTCGATAGCAATATAATGGACTGGGGGGTCCAAAATCGATCCCCCATTGTTGATCTGGGAAGGGTAGATCATGGCAGTTGGACTATGTGCCCGCTATACCACAAGCCGACAAATTAAGTTTGTCCATTTTGACTTTATCATAAATCAAAAATTTAGCGCCAATATCTCCTTTACAGATTGTTAATCGTGTTTAAATGACAAGATTAATTTATTACAAGCAAGATTAATTATTCTAAAACATATTCAATTAACCCTAAGGGCACATTTAATCTAGCAATCCCATTTTTATTTTTTCTGAAGGTTGCGCAATTTCTATTCTAATGCATATTTATCAAATTTAACCAAGATTAAACACTTTAGTTCATTTTTCTCTAATCTACCTAATTAATTTCAGCCAATATTAAATTGGATGGTTGGTTTATTCACTAACCTACACAATATTATTTAACTCAGTTTAACCATAATTAAACAGTATGATAAGACTTAGGAAATCTATTTCTATGTGGCATTTAAGCAAGATGCACACTTTACTTGAAAAATTTCTAGAGTATCTTTGATGCATTTTTGTTTTTTAGTGGACTTTAGACTTGCTCACTTGCATACATATTTTTCTTTGTTGGGGTTTTTCATTATTTTCTTTTTATTTTATTTTATATTATTTTTCTTTTCTCATATACATTTTTTTATCATTTTTTTATCATTAGTTTTTTGTAAATCATTTGCAAAATACAATATTATTTACAATTATTTTTATCAAAAGAAAGATAATAGCCAATCATCATTTAATCCTATGAATTATAGGACCCTAACATATGACATCAGAACGGGCTATGTGGAGCCCCATATCAAAATATTGTTTGTGATTTTCAAAGTTTTCCTTTCCTTTAATCTTTCCTTGTACTTTGGATTCCACACAAAGATATGATGATAACGCTCACGACAAGGAATCATCTCGTTGATCAATCCATGAGGAAAGTAAGATTGTTCCCTGACTTCTTGTTTGTTTGAAAATGAGTAGGGATAAAAGTGAGAAGCAAAAGAGGAGATTGAAGGAAGGGAGTCTCAGTTGAAGAGCAACAAAAGAAAAACATGGCAGAAACACTTTCTCTTGTTTCGTGTATAGAAGATGTGATTTCAATGTTCACTGAACATATTTTAAAATAGATTTTCAGAAAGGATTTCAAGCCTCTCTGTGACGAGCTTAAGAAATTTGAGAACTTTCTGTTAATGGAGCAGTGCGAGGCATCTAGCAAAGTCTTTGAACCAATCTTCCATCGTCGGACGAGTAGCGAGATTAAAAGGTTAAATTGCAAATTTATGGAATTTCAAGGACGTTGGCTTTGTCCTCCATGTGAAGCCGCAGATATAAATCTTTGTGTTGAATCTAATAGATGGAATGCAAGTTCTCATATTCTTGAAAAATAATCAGCACCAGTGGTCACGGAAGATGACATTAAAAGGATTACAAATTTAATACTAGAAGAAACTCTTCTCATCCAAAGCGTTTTTAACCAGAAGAGTGTTAATTAGCATTTTCACCATCGTTTTTGGGCAATAATGTAAACTTTGAAATGGGAACTCTGGCCAAAAAACACCAAAAAAACATCAAAAACAATGCTAAAAACGAAAAATGTGTATACTGGAACGATGGTTTTTTTTTAGGGACAATTTTGAACATGTTTTAAAAATGGCAGTGAAAACAAAATTTTCGTGCAAAATATAGCTTGAAAATGAAAAAGTGATTATACTGGAACGATGATTTTTTTTTTAGGGTCAATCTTCAAAATTTTAAAAAAATGTTAGTGAAATGATCTAACAACATAAAAATGACTCATAACTTCTCATTTAACACCATATGGAAATCAAAAAATTTATTTCAAGATATGACGCATACATCAGTTAGATAAATTGTCTTAAACAATTATTCAAAATCACTCATATTTTCTTGCACATCATCAAAATTCACATCTTCAGATGAGTGACTGGATGCTGACGAAGATGTTCCATATTCTTCTCTTTCATCAACTAGTGCCCCATCTGAGTCCACATGCATGCCCATCATTTCAGGTTTCAAAATTCTTCTAGATATATGATTGGTTTCAGCAGACTGCCATCTCAATATTGTTCCTTCTCGTAACAACATTTTCAGAATCTCTATTGTCTTGAAGCGAAGAGTTCCCCTCTTTGTTAAATTTAAGTCATAAACAAGTATGTCAACATCCTCCAATTTCAATATGTCTGTGCGGCGACGATTTATATTCATACCCTTTCTTTTTCTCTTTCCGCCATTTTTTTTGTCAACTACCATCTCTGGCTTATACACACCATTGAATGGGTGTGTATTTGTGGCATACCAATGTACTTCAACACTTGTAACATCCTCATTTTTTGTAAAGTCCTTTATAACTTTAGCAACCCAAAATGGATAGCCATTGAGATCTCCATCTACTAGCACTGCGATCATGCAACCCTCCTTAATATCATGTACTAAACCCCTGTAAAGGTCTCCCTTGGCTTCACGTTGTGCACGAGATCTTCTGGAACCAATATACATCTATCTTTCCTCTACCTGTGAAGAATTAATTATACCTTGAGATTTTTGTTGTTCAACAATATTTATTTCCTCTGCATTCGACACATTTTTTGGCCAAATAAATGGATTTTTCAAAGGTATATCTTCATTTGTTCTTGTTGAAATGATATCAATTTGATTATTGAAAAATGACTCCCACCAAACTGAATCAGCAATGTCAAAGTACTCATATGTATATCTAATACATTTTTTAATTTCTTCTAGGCAATCAAAATAATTTATATGTCTATTTTGTCTGCGTGCATTCTGAACTTCACCAAATGATTGTAATAACAATATTTTTGATGCAAATATTGGGCGATCTGGAATGAACTTCAAAAATTGCAAACCTGATGACGGTGCCCATTCTGTAGTAGTTGAAAACTTCTTGCCCCATATTAGTGTTTTCCCATCAATTTTTTTTATACGAAATTGATGTTGGAAGCTAATATCATTAAGTTGTTCAATGCATTTCCCCTCACCATATGATCCTAGAATAAACCTTCGCATGTCAACAGTTTCTTCCAACACTTCAAAAGCAGGCTCTGGCATGTATGGTTTCTTAATACTTTCAATTAGTGATGGCGAGCTCCCAACTTCCTTCCTCCTCAATGTGACTGAAAAACGGCTGAAAATATGATCAATATGGTCATGAGTGTGCCCAACAAGAAGGAAACCAACCTTTACCTTTTGAAAAACTCTCAATTCAACAAGCATGTTCAGATACCCAAAAACAACCTAATTTTTGTTTTCACGACAAGTGTTGTCCAATTGTAGATAAAAAACTTCAGGAAGTTTACCAAACCAATGAGAAAGCACATCATGAATTATGGTTATGGTCAAATTTGCATCATCATGAATATTTGGAGCTGTGAAGTGCACCTTTGGCAACATTTTCCCATTGAAGACCATACAACCGACCAAGTGATACTGAATAAAATTTTCCTCCTGTAAATTTTTGGGTGTGCGAACAAAATGTGGTAAAAGTGTTTTCTTCTGGTCCATACCATCAATTATCAAACCCAAATATTTATTCGAAATATCATAACACTTCTTTTGATGCTTGTACAACTTTTTCTGTTCATTTGTTTGTTGTTCGCGATGCTACTGAAGTTCTTTCACAATTGAATCTACACAACATAAAAGAAAGCCATTAAGAAATATGTTTTCATAATTGATGAATATACAATTTTAAAAGTTAAAGTTATGAATGCCTACCTCTTTCTAGCCTTTCACATTTGTCCCTTTTTTATTTAAGAGAAGCACATGTACTGCAAATCCCCATCCTTGTCTTCTTAGAAATACGGACATTGTTGAATTATTTCTTCCATATCTTCACAAAATATTGATATATAATAAACCAGCCATGTCCCTCAGCGCCTTCTGCATATTATTTGTATAAGTTGTAGATTTCGCGTCTTGAAAAATTATCTGGAATATGTATTGTCTCTATATTTGGCATACACTCTCCATGCTTTGAAAAGAAATCTTTCATCCATGACATTGCAATGTTTGATAATGGCCCAAACTGTCTTTTATGACATACTTCAGAATAAAATGTGGAATCCTTTTCCAAATTTTCTTGAATTCTCGAGAGACAAAAATTCCCAATCGAATGAAACATTTTGAAAGATTTTCTACAGATAAATAAAGTCTTAATATGATAATCAAAACCTGACAATGTAGATTGCATGCACCCAACTAAACATGAATTTTTCATGCTTTTATTCATTGACAAATATCTCTTCCTGCTCTCTAATGCAAATTTGAAATCCATATGTTTCAAGCAATCTTTTTGGCAACATTCACTTGAAATGAGTGTGCTGATAGAACTTCTTCTCATCAGATATTCTGCTCTACCCCTTGTATAACTATAACATCTTGCATTGATATGAAAAGGTCTGCTCCTACTCCTGGATACAATATTTCTTAGAAACATCTCCATCATTAGATCATCATTTGTATAAGGATTTTCATCATCATTAAGAGGAATGTTATCCACACTATGATCAACTGTACTTTTCAAATACTGACTTGGATGATATTCTTCATCTTCCCCTTCTTCAATGCTACTGTCATAGTCCATAGAATTCGGACTCAAAGGAAATTTTGACTCGATGTTTATTGGATATTCTTCCTCATGTGCATTTTCAATGCTGCTCTCGCAGTCCATAGAATTAGGACTAAGTGTATCATCTTGTCCTTCATCACTGCTACCTTTATACACATTAGAATTAGGACTAACTGCATCATCCTGTCCTTCATCACTGCTGCTCTCATAGTCCTTAGAATCAGTACTAAGAGGACATTGTGACACTCCATTCTTTTGAAATTCATCATCGCGCTCTTCATCATTGTTGCTCTCATAGTCCTTAGAATTAGGACTAAGTGGACACTGTGACACTCCATTATTTTGAAATTCATCATCCCGCTCTTCATCACTGCTACTGTCATAGTCCTTAGAATTAGGAAAAACTGGACATCCTGGCACTCCATACTTTTGAAATTCATCATCCCGCTCTTCATCAAAGCTGCTCTCATAGTCCTTAGAATTAGGACTAACTAGACACCGTAACACTCCATACTTTTGAAATTCATCATCATGCACTTTATCGCTGCTACTCTCATAGTCCTTAGAATTAGGACTAAGTGGACACTATGACACTCCATTCTTTTCAAATTCGTTATCATGCTCTTCATCACTGTTGGTCTCATAGTCCTCAGAATTAGGACTAAGTGGACACCGTGACAATCCATTCTTTTGAAATTCGTCATCATGCTCTTCAAGGCTGTTGCTCTCATAGTCCTTAGAATTAGGACTGAGCGGACACCATGACACTCCATTCTTTTGAGCTTCACCATCTTGCTCTTCATCACTGCTGCTTTCATAGCCCATCGAATTAGGACTAAGTGGACACTGTGAGACTCCATTCTTTTGAAATTTGTCATCAAGCTCATCATCACTACTGCTTTCATAGTCCTTCAAATTCGGACTAAGTGGAATCTGTGACTCTTTATTTATTTGAAATTCTCCATCACCTCTTTCATCAGTGCTACTCTCATAGTCCTTAGGATCAGGACTAAGTGGAAGAATTGACTTTCTATTCATAGTGGAAGAACCCTCGCTATATTCATCCATATGAATAGAGTTGTTACGCAATGAAGATGTTGATGCTGTATAAATCGAAACTTCACTATCAGGACAATCCATCCCTTTAAAATAGAAGATGTTGAATGATACAAATGGAGAGTCTCCTAAAGATATTATATAGCTTAGAGAATGAAATTTTCCCTCCAAAATTTTCCCTCCCAAAAAATTTTGCGAAAATATTTCCCTCCAAAAATTTTCCTCCCAAAAAATTTCGCGAAAATATTTCCCTCTTAAAAGTTTGTGAGATTTATTTCACTTCATTATTTTATTATGCAATTTAATGAAAAATGTAAACTTAATTTTTTTTTTAAATAAATCATTAAAGTTAAAATTGTAAACTACAACTTCTACCTAAATTATTTTAATAGTCAAAGTATATAATATTTACTAAACAATTGAATGTTTTTTTAATTTTTTTTAATACATTTAGAAACAAAGTAATCCCACATTCACCCCACTATAAAACAATTACAAACTGTTCGCTTTATCATATTTTCATTCATTGCCATAAAAAAGTTAACATGTTAAAATTTATCAAAACTAATCAATCCCGCATTCACCGTACGATAAAACATCTTCGTAGTTTCACCTATATATTCAATTATCACTATTACTCAAGTTACATCAAGGGTTGCTAAGGTTCGTCAAAAGACTTGGAGCGAATTTGTGGAGCAGCTACATTGGGATCAACAACATATTCAATGAAGAATTCCCGCAATTGAAAGGTTAGTTAAATTTTTTTCCTTGAAATTTCTCATATTAAATTAGTTTAACGAAGTAGATTTTTTTTTCTAAACTTGAAATTTTTTGTCAACCAAATTAAGAAATATTTCCACCATGAACATGGTGGGCCCAGGGAAACCCCATCTTGCAATCGACCAGCCATCAGATTTTGTTTTTTGAACTTAAAATTTTTTGTCAACCAAATTAACAAATATTTCTGCCGTGAGCATGGTGGGCCCAGGGCAACCCCATCCTGCAATCGATCGGCCACTCACTCCCTCCGCACACC
>APFE031516261.1:6928-20093 GCA_000404065.3 Pinus taeda | reverse complement strand
AGCTTGGAGCCTGCAGAAGCAGATTCAGGTGATATTGCTCTTTTTCCCTATTGTTTATTTATCTAATAAAGAAACACGTCTTGTTCCCGAAACGCTTCTTTCTTTGTGTTAATGATATTTATATGTGAAGTTCATACTTGAGTAGATATTTATATGGGCTCAGCATACCATACTTCCTGCTTCAATCACTCATAGACTCAAGCATCAAAGTGAAGGAGGCAAATTCCCAACAATTAGCTCACCATGGTTTAATTAAGATCCTTATAGAAGATGCCCTCCAGAACCTCATAACTCTTATAACATGGTCAATTTCAGAGACATGTCAACAGAGGATGACATCAAAGCTCTCACATATGATGTTAGTCCTACTGTCAGTGAAGAGGAAGTAAAGCATGAAGACAAAGATACAGAAGGAGATGAGGATGATATGGATGAAGAAGGAGATGATGCAGAAGAACATGATGAAGATGAAGAAGAAGAGGGAGAATAGAAGGAGGATGATGAAGAAACAAAGGAGGATGTTAAGGAGGAAAATGATAGAGATGATGAAGATCTACAAGAAGAACAAGTCAGGAAAGACATAAAGGAAGAAGGCAATAGAAAATAAGGGACATAAAACAAGGAGGAGTCACCTAGGGTGTCTCCAAAAGCCACTGAGAGAGAGGTAGAAACTGCCCTCACTGAATTAAGGCCCATAAATGATCATTGGATAATTATATGGGCCTTAATTCACCTCCTAGCTTAGTCAAACCAACTTTTCTCATAACTTATTACATGTTTTTTTATTATATTTTGTTTATGATGTGAGTTAGAGTTGGATATTATGCTTTGCTGACTAATTTGCATTGAATGCGGGATTAAAGGAGAAAATCAAGGAACGTTGGAAAAGACTAAGGTCAAAACTCAAATGGGACAAGGGAGAGGGATTGTAGGAGGTAAATATTCCTCATTTACTACTCCTCCATTCAAATATTCCTCCATTCATCACATCAACTCGGAGTGCAAACAGCGAAATCATGAGGACTAGAAGCTAGCCGAGCAAGTGACAGACAAAGCACCAATTTATCTTGAGTTTGGGATCTGAGCCTCCCTAATTTTAAGGAAGTCGTGAGGGACTTCAGATGTATAAGTAGAGAAGCCTATGACCTTAGTAGGATTCATATTTTTATTCTAAAACTCTAAGCTATTTTCGAGCTGCAAGACTTGTGAAAGTTCTACTGATGTAATTTGTTGTTTTGGTAATAAGAATGAGTTTGTTTTGAGCCAGCATTGAGTTAACTCAAAGGGCTGAAGCTCTTGGGTTAGGGCCCAACCCTAGCTACCAAGGCTCCTCTTTATTGTACATTTATGTTTGGTGTAGTTTCATAGCTTCATTGTTCAGTTGCTTTTTAGATGCATTTCCATAACAAGTAGTGTAGATTAGATTGGTTTTTTATAGTTTGCTTCCATTTGTGCCTTATTCCAAGTAGCAGGTTAGCAGGGATAAAAAAGATTACCACAATATTGTCAGCAGGTGTCTCAACCTCACTTCCTCCCTCTGAGATCATGACTTGAGGAAGGGACCCTCAAGCAACCCAAAAAACACAAATTTCTAGTTCTTTTATGGTCTTTGGAGTTTGTTGTCTTTAATTTAGTATTTGGTTAGTTTTACAAGATAGATTTCCATTGTTGTCTTTTCCATATCAATTTATGTAATAGATCTCATTCATGCTTTCATTCCTTTCAGCAACTTTCTTCATACATAGTATAGGCAGTTGATTCATTAATTTTTCCTTTCTAGTTTCTGAAAATGTATCTTGTTGCATAGATTTTTGGAAGACACACATGTTTCATGCAAAGCAGGTGCTTCAAGACGAGACTAAGACTTCATAGCTAGTATCCATGTTCCACTTCATCCACCTTAACCATCTCTTGTTTTCACCATCACCTTCACTAATTTTTCATCATTTTTCATAGAAATTCTCCCAAGCACATTAAGTGAATCCAACCATCTACTATCTTGGATATAGACTTCTGAGTGATCCTAGACCTTCTCCCACTCCATTCCACCCATCGCACACCTTTCCTAGGCCTCCCATCACCTCCAACGCCTCAAATTTCACTCTCAGTTTTATCCTGTAGGTTTCCTATAATTCCTACATGATCATCTTGTAGGTTTCTAGTACATCCTATAGGTTTTCTTGAAATGACCTGTTTTGAGGCCGAATTGATGGAAAACCTCTAGGAAGTCACCAAAAGCCTCCCAGGGGTCCTCCACACCATCCAACGCTTTCACAACCCTTCCAACCATCCTTAAACATCCTTAATCCACCTACCACATCCACAAGAACAATTAGTTTGCATACTTAATTTTGCATAAAAAGACCAAAAAAAGCAAAAACAAATTTAGTTTAGTCTCTTTACTTGCATATTAGTGTTGTTTGATGCTTCTTATTTCTACAGCTTAGATAGTAGCATTTGTTTCATGTTGATTTAGCATTTTTGCCTAGCATAGCTTCTTAAATGGTTAATTAGGGAATGGTGTGATTTAGCATTACATGTCAACCTTCTCCATTATTTCAGTAGAGTAACTCTCTTAGAAGTAGATTTCCCTTTCTTCCATCAAAGAATCAATCTTATTTTGACTCCATAGAGGTTTGGCTTGGAACCCCGGTGGTCTTTCTCCAGCTGAACAGTGACAGTAGGCAAGACCATCACTTTTACTTGTGCATACAACACTGTCACCTTCAAGTTTGTACGAACCCCGGGTTGATAAGTAAAGTTGGTAGCCCAGGAGTTGCAGCATACTTGCTGCAATACTGGTGCTCATCAGTCTTGCTCTCTCTTTTTTTCACTACCTTCTGTATCTTTATTACTCTTTTCTCTGTGTTCCATTTAATAACCATGTTGTTGAATAAATGATGAGAAATAATCTCGCTATCTCACGGAGTGGGAAGAAGAATGGACGTATTGATCTGGGTCTTTGATCCAGACCTTTTTACATCTCAATCACAACACAGAAAGATGTTACCTTAACACTGATTCATGGTAGTTTCCCGATGATCCAGATGTGACAACTTTATTGGATGCATCACATAAAATATTTGGTTGGAGGTTGATACAACCCAACCTATCCCAGCTAAGTGATAACATTTTGGTGCATCTGCTGGGATCAAAAAAGCTCCTTTTTCCAAGATTCTCTTCGAGTTTCTTCTTTCTTATTCCTGAGGGTAACAGGAAATTAGAAGTTCCAAAGGTTGTGATATTACCCTAGTGACCCCACTCTTAAAGAATTCTGAAAATCGAAGTTTCATGGTGACTCCACTGCCTGCAGATTAGTAGTTTGAAGATTTTCAAGATGAGTTCTATCTCAAGTCTATTCCAGTAATTAGTAAAGGTGAACTCTAATCCATTTATCATATATGAGTTTCCCATATATGATCCACTACTGATTTTGTTCAAGCACAGTCAAGGAGCCCAGGTGTTAGATCATCTCTTTGTCTTGTTATACTGGAGATTTTATATCGCTTGAATTAAGTAGGTGGATTGTTAGATATTAGAGTAGGTACATAAATAAGCTTGCTAGGCAAGTATTTCTTTCAGCTTTAGATTATATGTTGCAATTTTATTTTCAGTTTAGTGAAGTGGTTTTGATGTAGTGTTCAAATTGGGACCAACCGAATGGTCAAGAAACTAACCTGTTGGTTCTTTGTTGTACCACAAGGGCTCAACATCCCCATTGGAGCCAATGTTATCCATGATAACTCACTAAAATAAATTTTTGTTTTATTAGTTTATAAAACAAATAAAATATCTTCACCTTGATTATTTTCAGTCGGTGTAGGCCTATCATTACCTATACCAGCTTCCTAAGCAAGTCTTAAACCTCAGCTCTTCAAAACAAGCTAAATTGAAGGACAAGACATCAAAAAAGCAATGTAACTCTGGTTCCGCACTTTCTCTTACTTTTGCCTGCGGGCCCGCACCTTTTGTTAAGAATATCTGTGTACTTATACGCTCTTTATGTAAAGAGGAGGGTGCGTACCCCTGTAAAAGTCAAAAGGTGCAATCTTTATCTTAAAAAACTCATCTTGGGTTAATTCTAGAGTTTTCTAGAAGCATTTGTTACATGGATTGGTCGCTCCAAGTGGTTCATGCATCCCATAATAGGAGGAACTAATCCCTTGTTTAGAGGAGCTATCCCTTTGAAGGAGGATTCTATCCCTTTGAAGGAGGAACTGGTAAATGATCTCCATTGCACTATAAATTCAGGCATTGGGTCAGTGGCCAGAGAGGTTAGAAGCTAAACTTTTGAGGGTAAATGCTAGTGAAATCAAGACTTCCTATTTGAGCTTAAGAGGAGAGATCACATACCTTTTTGGCTTCATTGGGGGAGTGAGTGAAGCTTGTCAAAGTAGAGGAGACTTCTTGTTGGACACTGGGAGGAGCTTGTACAGCGTCAAGGCAAAGGTTGTAAGGTTCTTCTCCTTTTGAATTAATACAATCAAGCTCATTTTTCTCAACAAGTATATCATGTTATTTGTTTCATAGACTCCTTGACTTTCATGTTAAATATGTTTTATAATACTGGTTATTCAGGTGCTATTTAATCATTTTCCTTGTTTGTGTTTGTAGGTTTGTGACAAAGGAACTTACTTAGATCAAAGGAGCGAAGGCATCTCCAAACTTGCGTTCGACATGAGGTAGGCCTTAAACACATTTGTTTGCCATTATTTATAAAGCGCATTTAGAGAAAGATAGTGTCTGGTTGGTTTGTTTGTCATTAGGTCTTCATTAGATTCTAGGAAGGTCTATCTTGTCCGCAATATCGACTCATTCCGTGTGACAGGCTTCTGATATACCCAGAAGGTACATGGAAGATAGTCCATACGTGGTTCTATCTAATGCGCTACTACTCGGAGGGGTACCCATAGGGGTTACAAGGGAGTCCAACAAGCGTGACCACCTCTTGCATTTCCTATGTGCATGCCTCGCCAAATCTGCAGGTTTATGCACTCAACGACAGATCCCGTGGTTTAAAGACGCCAGAACACGTCTCTAGCCCCAAAAAAAAAAATTGCTAAGAAATGGAGATCCCACCGGCCCTAGAAAGAGCTCTGATACCACTTGTTATGCTTTTAACCTGCAAAAGATACCCAAATACCGAAGATGCGAAGAAAAATACCCAAAACATAAAATAGTGAGAGTCAACAACAAATATTTTATTATTCAGAAGCAATGTTCACTGGCCTCTTTGAGGGGCAACCTCCAATAGAGCAGAGCTCGATTCAAAAATAAGACACGATGCTCCTCCCAGGGAGTCTCTATCCTTTATATATGACTCATACATGTAATACCATGGATCAATACCATGGGTTTTATTAATACCATGTATCTAATACTAGGCCCCTTTGCAACTAACTATGGTCCTGTAATAAATAGCGGGTTAACCACTTACAATTATTAATATGGGCTTTATTGACTCTTTATTATGACGTGATCCCACTACATAAATAAGGGCGTTAGGGTGGGACCCTAACACATGGCCACTATCTTCTTCATTCCCTGAGGGTGTATCATCAGGAAAAAAAACTTTCCGTTTTTGGAAATGAGCTTACTGCGTTTTTTTTCAATAATCAAAGAAATGGCAGTAGGCGATGCTACCTCTGGTATCATGTACAACTTATTTCCCAAGGTAACAATAATAGTGCGAGGCCTTGCCTCACGCACAACATGTCTCGTCCACAAGTATGGCTGACCTAATAATACATCACAAACATAAAGGGGAGCAATGTCACATAATATGTAATCCATGAAGGGCTTGATGCTATATGGAAGGAGACACTATTGGCCCATGCGAAGATCTCGTCCTTGGTGAAGCCACCAGATGGTGTAGAATTGTGGGTGTGTTGTGGTCGGTAAGTGCAACTACTTCATGACCTCTACTAAAATGAGGTTCTTTTGGCTCTTTCTGTTGACAATGAACTGTAGCAGGGAACCCTTTACCCCCATTTGGGATTGCAAGATGCGCTCCTCCTCCTCTGGATATTTGGGTTCCTCCTTTTGGATCTTCATGGTGGTAACATTGGCGTTGGGCTTTGCATAAATAATCTCTATTCCTTTGTCATTCCCCATGTTGGGTTTTGACTCAAAGTGAGATTATGCATCTGATTATGAAGGTTTCAGCTCGACCACTAGTGATTGCTTGGCCCAAAACTCACTTGTGTTGTGAGTGGATCTCACACCACTTTCTCGTGTCCTTCTTTGGCTTCATGGTGTTGTTCTTTTCTTACGGCTTTGTCATGTTGTCCTAGGTCATGCCACCTTGGCGTTGTTCTTTGTTCCATGGTTTGGGGATGCCTTTCCATTGCTTCGAATTCACATATCCAAAGTTTCGCTTCTTCTGTTTAAACTTCTTCTCAATCTTGATAGTGTATTGGTATGTCGTGTTGAGCAAGGAGATGTCCAGTAACTCCATCTCATCCTAGATGTACTTGTGTAGGTAGTTGCAGTACTTGAGTACCAAATGGTTTTTAGAATCCTTGATACCCAACTTCGTGTGAAGCGTATAAAATTTTTTGGTAAACTCTGGCACATCTTCGTCCCTTCCCTTCCGTAGCATGCTCCACTTTATGTATTTATCCTCATAGCTCCCGAAAGGGTAGTACTACTCCTTAATGGCATCCTAGAATGAATTCCAAGTGGGTGTAGCTGAAAACAGTGAGGTAATACTTTCATCCTTCTACTCAGTAGGTTTCCCACCCTTCCTTGACATGGGGGGTAGCTTTAAGAAAAGAAAAAGTAATCTTCTCCCGGTTGGAAAAATCATGAACAAAAAAATATACTTCTAGTAGATTTAATCATTTATCTACGGTGTTCGCATCTGTTTGTCCCTCAAATATGGGAATGTCAAAGTTTACTTGTACCTTAAAAGGAGTGGAGCCTCCAGAGTGGCTGCTAGATGTGGATGCGCCATTAGTGGGCAACAATTGAAGGATCTGGGAAAAGTTATCCATCAACGCTTTCCTTTGTTTCTTGAGGGCCTCCTCGAAAAATATTTTGATAAGATCTCCTGCTCCTTTTTCTATCTTTTCTTCCCCCATGGGTGGTCATTTTGAGGCTGATCTTCGAAAGGTTCAACCAGATCGAGCCCTAACTCCTTATATCCCGACCTAATTGGGGACATGCAAAGAAAAACAGAGAAAGAGAATACCGCTCTGTTACCACTGATCCAAATTTAATCTGGAATGAAAAAAATTACAGATATAACCATAAATACAGAGATTTAGTAGAAACAAGACTTTGTTTCATTAACATGAAATACTAAAATATGCCTACAAACAGAATGGAAATAAGACTAGCTTAGGCGATGTTAGCTTACCTTTGAGAAGAGATGTGGTGGCTACATGCCTATGAACTATGTTACGATGAAGCTTAAAGGCCTCTTTATATTAAGAAACAATGTAAAACCCTAAACATCCAAAAACCTAACCCTAGGGGGTTGTAACTTTGGCATTCGAGCTCCATTTGACATGCACAATACCTCATTAGAAATATCTATTTTAGTACTACAAATTTTGAATGGATAACATTAATGTACAACTCATGTTAGCTCCAATTTTCCAAAAAAACATTGTTTATGGCCTCAAAATGGCTTCGGAAGTTTAGGACCCAAAAAACTGCCAGAAATAGTAAATTGTGCTACAAATAAGCAAACTGAAAAACTGAAAGAAACAATGGTGGGTGTCCAAGTGGAATAGGTGGGTGGACACCAATATCCACCTGGATCAATTCCTACTATAAGGATGTGTTGATGCCTCGAAAATCGTTGCATCGACATCGGGGAAAACCACCCGATCCAGACCTTAAAGGCAACTCCTTTTTCTTTTGGTGTGGTGGCTCCGACTGGATATAATCAGAACAGTTTCCAATTATATCCAGTCAGAGCCATGACACCAAATGGAAAAAGAGTTACCTTTAAGGTCTGGATCAGGTGGTTTTCACTGATGTCGATGTAGTGATTTTCAAGGCATCAACATTTTTGGCGCTAGAAGGAGGGCATGAATTGTGAATGGTGAGCAAACCCAAATCTACAATCCATTCTAAGAGTAAATCTCCCTCCTCCTCACCTCTAACTTCTCCCTCGCATGTTGGAACTCAAATCTTCAAGTGAGAAGTAGAGGAGACAACCACCACCGCTCAACCCCAAAATATCCCATATAAATTAACTCCAGAATCTCCTGAAGTACAATCTTTAATCCACAAACTTCAAGGATTCTCAATATCGCCACAGAAATATGAGGTGTCTCAAGGCAGTGTGACTTCGCAATTCATTCCCTCTCACCCCTTCACCAAAGTTCAGAGTGAAAAACTGGGTATTGATCCTACTAAGTTACTGTTGCCTAAAAGGAAAAGGGCAAGGAAGACAACCGAAGGATCTGACAGTGAAACTTTCTCATCATCATCTTCCATTTCATATTCTCCATTGCAAAGTCAACCATCCACTCCTCCACTCCAAATTGTCGTTCAACAAGGCACTGGAACTTCAACATTTGCTTCTCAACCTTCTAGAACCTCAATATCTAATCCTTCCCAATCATCTAGAACTTCATCTGTTCTATCATTTATTGGTATCTCAACAACGGCACAAAATCCATGGAATAATCCTGGTGTGGTCACAATGCCCACACCTTTGAACCCATTGCCAACTCATCCTGAAAAATGGTTGCCAAAATTTAATCCAGATGCAGGCATACCGGCAGATGAACACATTAACAACTTTATGTTGTCAACTAACTTAAACGAAGTTACTAAAGAAAATGTAGTTCTCAGACTTTTCCGTTATACTCTACAAGGATTAGTTGGGTCTTGATACTTTTCATTACCATTAGGATACATTACCAGTTGGAATATTTTTCAAGAACAATTGTTGACTAAATACGGTGATGATAGATCTATAGCAACATTAATCAATGATCTTTCAAATCTTAGGACATAGTCTAAAGAACCTATAAAAGAGTTCAATTCATGGTTTAATAAACTTTTAAATAAGATCTAGATTTCCTCTAAACCTAGTGAACAAGTTAGAAGTGAATGGTATATAGCAGCTTTACCTTCAAATATAGCTATCTTTGTAGATAGAGCTGCAAATACTACTCTAGCTGAAAATATGAAAGAGGTAATTGCTATGGAAAAAGGTATCATCGCCTTAGAAAAGGAAGCTGCTCTTGAAGATAGAAAATCTAGAAAGGTCTCATTCAAATATGATTCAAAAAAGAAAATGGCTAAAGATCCATATGATATGGAAGGTCTCCAAAAATTTCTCAATACTATGTCAAATGAAATGATAGAAATCAAGAAACAAGTAGCTGAGACTTCAACTAAAAACCCATTTAGAAATTTTAAGAAACCAGAATCAAAACCCCCAAATGCTACATCCAATGCAGAGTTAGATCCTGAGGAGGATGAAGAAGAACAGATAGTCTTATCATCTGATGAAACTAAAGAAGACGTAATTGTAGAATGCCATGGGATGTGGGACTTTATTTTGCCTAATTATGATACAGAAAATGAACAGGAAGCTTTCCCTGTAACTACCAGGAGTAAAGGAACTCCTGAACCTATTAGTAACTCAAAAGAAAAAGAACACGGTACTGCTACTAAAGAAAAAGCTCCCACAAAGAAGTCTACAGCCGCACCTTCCCAAAATCAGCCATAAGCTTCAAATCCATCTTCAACATCTAAAACATTAGTAGTTATAGATTCTATGGACTACAACATTATTGAAGACATGAAGAAAACAAAGGAAAATATCACTATGTTTGAACTTAGTAAACTCAAACATCAACAAAAATTTATGCTTAAAGAGCTAGATGTTGTACCTTCTTCTCCTCTTCCAAATGTTGTATTATCCAACGCTGCCAATGAGACAGGTAAACCACCCCCTGGTAGAGTGGAAACTACTGATGTTGTTTTAATCAGAGATAGATAAAATTCCCATACTCCTCCTTTACTCTTGACCTATGAGATTTATAATAGAAACCTGCACAATTGCTTAATAGACTCAGGGGCTTCCTCGAATATAATGCCAGGTTCAATTTGTTCCAAACTGAATATTGAGCCCCAAAAATCTGAAATCCATATTGTTCAGTTGGATAGAACTAAGGTCTAGGTATTAGGGGAAATCAACTCAGTTACCATTAGGTTATCAACTGATCCAAGATTAGTTCAGAGAATTGATATTTTAATCGATGATATTCATGAGTTCTATGGTTTGATTTTGAGTAGAGACTGGTCTGAGAAACTTCATGGCTATATTTCCGTCGATTGGTCTCATATGTGGCTAGCTTATAAAGGAGAGCCAAATCAGCTAAAGATTGATTGGGAGAAACATATGACTCATATTGTTACTGAGTTTGAACAAGAAAACCAGCTGATAGCATTCAACAACAACATTCTAGGTAATTACTCATCCGAATCATTCTTTGGCAATTTTACTGCTCAATCATCACCTTTCTCAGTTAATAATTTCACATCTCAAATTGAATTTTTTTCCCAAACAGATACATCAAGGTGTGTTAAAGTTACTGAGGAAACTGTAAATAAAATTGAAGATAAACCTTTGTTTTCATCACTATATTTTGATGGGTCTAAATCTAATGAAGGTGCAGAAGCAGGATGTATTTTGGTTATTCCTGAGGGAGAAAAGACCATGTTATCATGCAATTTATAATTTGAGTGCAAAAACAATACTCCTGAATATGAAGCCTTGATTCAAGGACTTTATAAAGCAATTGGTCTTAAAGTTCAATATTTGAAAGTGTT
Source organism: Pinus taeda (assembly GCA_000404065.3). Lineage (NCBI taxonomy): Eukaryota > Viridiplantae > Streptophyta > Pinopsida > Pinales > Pinaceae > Pinus > Pinus taeda. The sequence goes on along the minus strand of APFE031516261.1, from coordinate 9,290 downwards.
CGATGACTCTAAAATTGTTATAAGACAAGTTAGAAATACTATACATTGCCTTTCTAGTCATCTTAAACATTATCAATCCTTGGTACAAGACCTTGTATCTCATTTTTTAGCATTCAATATTTCTCCCATCCCTAGATTCCAGAATGCAGTAGCAGATTTATTAGCAAATGTTGCTTCTAAGCTCCTTCCATCTGAAGATTATAGTCCTAATACATTTTCAGTAGAATTAATTTTCAGGCCATCAATTCCCAATAATGTCACTAACTGGCAAGTGTTCAATCATGATGATGGCATTTTAAATTTCTTAACTTCTGATAAGTCCTACGATGATTAAATTATTGATGAAAGTGAGCATAATCTTCAAATGAAAGAAAAGCTTGAAGAAAAATCAATACCCAAACCAGTGGTCAAACTTAAAGACCTTTATGACATCAAAGATAGGTTTAAACATGTTACTAATTCAAAGCTTCAATGTTTTAATTTGAGATTTGAATTAATAAACCTTGGTACTGAGGACAATCTACAAAACATCAATTTGGGATTAGGACTTACTTCAGAAGAAGGAGTTGCATTTATCAGATTATTGCATAGATATAAAAATGTCTTTGCTTGGTAATATGATGATTTGAAAACGTATGATACATCTATCATACAACATACAATTCTGATTCTATCTAAAGAAAAGCTAGTATAACAGAAGTTAAGGAAGATTCATTCCAACTTAGAGAGTCAAATAAAAGATGAATTAAACAAACTCTTGAAAGCTAAGATGATTTTTCCTGTTAGACATTCAAATTGGGTGTCCAACATGGTGCCAATAAGGAAGAAAAATGGTGACATTAGAATTTGTATTGATTTCAGAAATATTAATAAAGCAAGTCAAAGTATAACTTCCCTCTACCAGTAATGGAGAAAACTCTCCATTCAGTAGCTAATTCTGAATTAATGTCCTTCGTAGATGGTTTTTCAGGGTATAACCAAATTTTGGTGCACCCCGATGACAGACTTAAGACTACTTTCAGAACCAAGTGGGGAACTTATGCCTATCAAAAAATGCCTTTTGGATTAATCAATGCTAGAGCCACATTCCAAAGAGCAATGGACATAGCATTCAAAGGCCTAATCAATAAATCAGTAGTTGTCTATTTGGATGACATTACTGTTTTCTATAAGAAAAGATCAAATCACTTACATGATTTGAAACAAATCTTTGAGTGTTGCAAAAGGTATGGCATTTCACTCAATCTTAAGAAGTCCTTTTTTGCTCTTGACCAAGGTAAAATCTTGGGTTTCATTGTTTCAAAGGATTGTGTTTATATTGATCCAGAAAGAATCAAAGAGATTTCTGACATCCCATTTCCACATAATAAAAAAACAATGCAATTATTTTTAGGTCAAATTAATTTTGTAAAACGATTTGTTCCAGATTTTTCACAGAATGTTTTACTATTACAAACCATGATCAAGAAAAATTCAGTATTTAAATCGGGGCATATAGAAAAGGAAGATTTTTATTCAATAAATCAAGCAATCATAAATTCTCTTGCATTAAACACTCCTAATTCTTCAAATCATTTCATTCGATATACTCTTGCATCTGATTCATCTTATACAGCAGTGCTCACGCAAATCAATAATCAAAACTTAGAAGCACCAATTTCATTTTATAGTTCAAACCTTCAAAGTGCTAAACTTAATGTTACAGGGAATAGTGTCCACTCAGATGCTATTATTCCCACTAAGATGGGTGGCTATCATAGAAACAAACAAGTGAAGTCTACTTTCGTTTTCTTTTATGAAAATAGACAAGAGGAGAACCAAGAAGACCAACCTTAGTCTTGCGCTCGATTTCCTCTCCTTCTTGATAGAGCTCCGCCGCTTCTTCTTCATCTACCTAGCTTCAAAAAGAACCTATCGAATCACAACATACTACTATTGAAGAAACAAAGATCTATATTCATAAATAATATAGGACCAGATATGTGTTAACCATATAAATGCATATATAAACAAGTACACAAGAATATGGAAGAAAACTAGAATAGCTTTATTAAGATGAAAAGTAGCAAGAGGATTACAACCTTATGTTCTGACCCAGCATCATCCTCCAGCTAGGAAGCCCTTCTTCACCTCAAACAAAGCTTAGATCACCCAACACTATGAATGTACACCAGAAAACCAACATCACTTCTTTATAAGATACAAAATTCCAGCCTCTGGATCTCTGTAATGAGGGATCCATATATAGATGATTACAGAGAGGTGTGTCATCTTCTAGGATCTTGATTAGTGTCTTCTCTCTGATAGTTCCTTCTTCCACTTGGAGAATGATGATCTCTTACTCATCCCTGGTCGAAAATAG
>APFE031516256.1:19304-38722 GCA_000404065.3 Pinus taeda | reverse complement strand
GATCATCCATCTAAGATTAAGGCATCAGCGCTCACTCCTACCTTGCCCCAAAGATCCCCCTGCAAAAACTGTGCTCAATCCCCGCACCCTGAATTGCACTCCCTCCAATTGCCACCAAAAACCCAAAAATCTTTAAATCAAACCCCCCTTATCAATTTACTAGCCTAATATCTTTGATCCTAATTGGTCAGCTTATCATATTGAAAGATCTACTGAATCTGACCCGAGAGAGCCTTCTCATACCTCGTAGGACTAGCTACGAGGTGAAATGGTTTGATGTAGCCTTGAGAGTTTGTCTATCTCAGCCTAGGTGAATTCCAAGCGCTAACAGAAGGTATGACACCCAATTCCATTCTCGGTTTAGAACTTTGGCTTTTGTTCATCATGTTGATTTTTTTAGTCAATTCCTCGGTGGAGTGATTGCACTAAAGTGCGTGCTACATAAGGAGCACCAAAGTTCTATGACTACTCTCTTCGAATGCCACAACCGTTGGATCAGTTAGATTTGTTTCTTAGAGCATTGTGATTGATGGAGTCGTTAGTGTGTGGAAGCGAATTTATTGAATTAAATTGCTGAAGTGCAGGAATTAAATTGGGAATCAATTGCAGCTAGCCTCTTACATAATACAATGGAACACATTAATGTTATTACTTTTGAAAAGAAAAATTTTATTATTGGAGAGAGGAGTTTTTATTAGACAAGAAATGTTGGTAATTTTTTTTTTGGAGAAATAAGTGTTTTGTAATTTTGGAGTTATAAATATTTTTGTATTTGGAGTGATAAGTGGATTCTTTTTTAGAGAAAATTCATTGATGTACTCCAAAGTAGTCTTTTACTTTGAGAGTGATTGGGCCAGTGTAGGTAGTTTTTTGAAGACAAAAGTTTGCAAGTGTGACATTCTCATTGAGAAGTTTCCATGACAAAGTTGTGACATTGAAGAATGATGTACTCCAGTAATTAATAAAATCATAATTTTTGTGGTGCTTGTGTCCTAGATCCACCTGAAATTGAATAAGGGGATCTTAGGTACATTGCGTATAATGAATGCATGTGCATGACTTGTGTTCAAATGATCTCTTTGTATTATGCTTAAAAACAACTACATGCACATAAGCAAGCTTAAGTATAAGAACACTTAATCAAGCTCCTGTAACCAAGCTTAAGTACACAAGCAAAAAGCATCACACCATCAACTTGATAAAGATGATCTTCCAAGCAAGCACATTTCACATCATGTAATCAAAGAAATCAAGTTAAAGATGCTACAAAATCAAGCATTTCAAGCCAAGAGAACATCAACATCATCAACACTTTTTGTATCACTTTCAGATAAACATTTTTTAATTGAATTGTACGGGTGCATTCTCGGTTGCAATCGACACCCTAATTTGACTTGTTAAGGTGAATACATTAAGTCAAGTAAGTCTTCAACTGAGTCATCAAGATTTAACTTGTCATTTTTATCTTGGGTGCATTTTCGATAGTGTTCGATACCCTTTCCTTTTTTTACAAATCCTCACATTCAGTGAGTACATTCAAGAAATCACAAGTGTTAGTAATCAATCAAGTAAGTTCAAGTGAGCATCAAATCAAGCCTATGTTTAATGCAAGTGCAATAAGCAATAAATCAAGGGAGCGTGTCATTCAAAAAACCAAGAAAGCAAGTGTGTCATTCAAACAACCAAGCAAGCGAGCGTGTTAAAATCAAGTGTGAAAGTTCAAAGAAAGACATCTACAACAAACAAGCCAGTGTGAAGTTGATTGAAGCATTCACAAAGTGCTAGTGAAGCATTCAAGCAAAGTGATCATCATTAAGCGAGTGTGAAATCAAGAGTTCAAGCAAACAAGTTATCAAACTCTAGCAAGTGTTTAAAGCATCAACAATAAGCAATAGTACCAGTGAGCCTGAATTCAAAGTCAGCAATCTAACATGGTGACACACATTCAACTGTCCCAAATTCTTAACAGTTTGATTTTATCATCAACGGGTGACATGGTGAACATCAACATCAACAAAACAAATCTTGCTGATATTAAAATGCATCTTCAACATGCACATGAAATGATCGAGTTCCTTCAACTAGAGTCGCAACTGTAGAGAAATGAGTTGCAAGAGAAGCGTGTTGCTTCCAAGTCTTTGACCAATCTAGAGAGAGCTTATCATTCGACTTCATTCATCCAACGAGCTTCAAGTGTTGAAATTTATTCCAAACTCATCATCAAGCCATGGGAAGAAATTAAAAGTAATCAAAATCAACATGGCTTAGGATATGTCAAAGATAATGACAACTTACATATCCCTAATTATTCAAAGCCCATTCAGTTTGTCAGTGTCGGATTACTTGAACAAACCACCTCAGCAAGTTCTCAGCAACTTGCAGACTGATATCAATGCACACAAACTCAAGTTACAGACAAACTGAAATGCACACAATTTCAAGTTGCAGACAAGCTGAAATGTTCTCATTGTCAAAGAACTGGTCATCTAGAAAATCAATGTTTTGATCTCCATCCTTATAGCCACTACGGCAAGTCAAATCATACATCAAAGAAATGTTGCAACCAACGATAGTCAGCCAGATTGAAGATTGACTATTCATGGATTGATCCCTGGGAATGGTCATCCATAGCCAGAAGATTATACAAGTTTTACAATCAGATTCACTCACACATATTGTAGCCAACGGTCATGAATATGGTAGTCTCGTGCAGTTGAACGAGGGAGTACACTAGTGAAATACTCCTGCACCTACGGGGGAGTTCAGATATAATTTGGAGAAGATTTCCTCTCCTTTCAGCTAACAAAGGGGGAAAAATGTCAATGAAATTGACAAGTGGTTGTCAGAATGAAAGTCTCGACAACATCAGTGAAGCAGCCAGTGGGCATCTTCATCAGCCAGTGGGCGTTCATCAAATTGTGTCAGTGGACACTGGATGTTGTTTTCAAGAAAAGGGTAGTTGGATATTTTTGTGGCTTGGCACATGATGGAGTTGTCAAGTGACATTCAAAGATGAATCAGTCATGCAGCTAACTCATGGTCTCTTCATATTGTAGTTTCTTCAACATCTAGCTTTGGCAGTTTTTCAAGAAAATGTTTTTGAGGATCAACTTGAGAACTTGGAAGATGGTTCCTTGTTCGTTTTGAATTTGTCATTGAGGGGGGGAATGTTAGCCTCACTCTCTTAAAAATCAATAATAAATCCAATTTTTAAATTAAATTAATAAAATCATGAGAATTCCTCAAACTAAGGAGTCTAGTTTGGATGAGAGATTCTCTCCAACTAGCTCTCCTAAATTAGTGTGTAAGTTGAGAAATTGTCTCAACCAAGTGAGTCTAAGATAGATGCACTATCTTAAGACCACTTACTCATATATTTAAATGTATTATTAAATTTTTTGAATAACGTGAATTACATGAGCATGAGAGACCACATGGTGGCTCTTTGCCTTTTCCACCAGTTTAATTTTTGTGTGTTAATTTGTTGTGCATATGGTTATATGGCTTTGTGATTATTCTTCATTGTAAATATCTAAATAATAGTCCTAAGATATTCATGATACATGCATGAAAATGTGTTGGCTCATTGAACTTCGTATATTAAGTGGAAGTGCCAAAATATACAAGTACAATTCTACCAAACTAGCTGCAATAGTGGAACATTAAGTCACTACTTGCTTCTCCAAAGAAAGATCTTCTCTACTACACCAATGATAGAGAAGCCAAGTGAAAGTACATGTCCCCCAAAATTCCCTTTTATTGAGTTATGAGGGTGTATTTATAACAAATGAGGTGACTCTCCACTTCCCATGTGACTCTTGAACTCCCTCATGATTCTAGAACATCTACAATGACCTTTGAAATTGTATATGACTTTAGAATTCAACAGTGACTCTTCATATTCCATGTGGGACCCTTTTTCTTCCACATATTTTTGCATTTTCTCATTTTGGGAAATTATACAATTACATTCCATAAATGGTGTGGCAAGACATTACGACACATGTGACTCTTGAGATGATTCTTGACGATGATGACATGGAACCTCATGACGATGTGACATTGCCAAGCTACTCATTTTGCTTCTTTCTTTGCATCTTCATGATGGATCTTTCATGTGTTTCATCTTCATCCTCCATGTTAGATGATCCAAAAATAAATATTATCGTAGGTTATTAAGTTAGAATAAAATAATTATTAATTTAAGATATTAAATTAATAATTATTAATCTAGAATATTTAATTATTTAATGGAGACATTTAGAATTAGTATATTGTTGTAAAAGATATGACTCTACAAATGTGTCGTATCCTAGGCTCTAATTTGGGAGAATTGTTAGTAAGTTGTTTGAATAGATTTTATTGTAAGTGGACACTTGTTATTTCATAAGTGATCCATAATTTGAGGTAGTTAGGACGTTGAGCTTATAAATAGCTCATTGCAAGAGTGTTTGGTTGCTCGGGTGTAAAATCTTGCCAAATTCCAGATGTAATTGTTTTTCTTATTAATAAAATTATGTGTCTGAGGACACTTCTGCCATTATTGTGGTATCAGAGCTTCAATAATGCAGTTGATCTGAAGAGGAGATTCGAGCTCTACAAGTTCTTGGAAAACTCCATTGAATTGATCGCTCCGACTTTCTACAAAAACGTGATGGATATACAAAGGATTCCTGGCACAATACAGTTCTCTCAATAGTACTGTGGATTATGATTCACCCCGAGCACATTGGATTGTTTTTACCTTTTCATTCCTTTTTTTTTTTTTTTTTTTTTTTTTTCTTTCTGGGCGCTGCTACCTTTTCTTGTTTGTGATGTGGTTTGTATGTCTCTGTGTCTCTGCTCGGTTCCATTTTTCCTGAAAAATTCTATTCTAATGTTGACGGCTTTGCTTCTTCAATAAAGTATACACATGTAACTCTCATGGATTTGAATCTCCTCGGCCGACTAGGCGGACATGGGTGTGAAAATTGTACTTACTCCAAAGATATTCGAGTTCCTCCTGCTTCTGGAATTTAATTTAGTGCCTTATCCTCTGTTCCATCGGATATCTAATTGTCTGCTATGCCATGCTGTTGTTCTCTATTTAATACTAATGAAAATATGAATGCATAATTCGCTGTATGTAGATGCAATGCTTTTCTTGAATTGTGTGCATGCTTTGTTTACATCACATTGTTGTGGTATCAGAGCATGTTGCATGAAATGCATCCATGTCCCCATCTTTTGTAGCTTGAAGAAGAATTTCCATTAGTTCGAGCTGTATGTTTCACAGAAGCCCACCTATGTATTTGAATTGACGACATTTCCCTTCACATACATCAGAGCCCAATTTATTCACAAGCATTACAGCATCAATAACTTCATTTTCAAGGGAAGAGGCCCTGACTATTTGGTTGAGCTGAGCTGAGGAAATATTTTCTAACTCCATTTCCAAGTAGAGAGCACTGGCAACGTCCCTCTTTTTCTGATTCTTGTTCCTCTTAATGGGTTTCTCGGTTGCCTTCGTCACTTCCCCAGTGGTTTCGGGGAAATTCAAACCCTGAACCGCACTGAGTGCATGTTTTACTTTTCCGTTAGCTACCGCAAGTGGTGTACCATGAAGAAAACGTTTGATCTATTTGGAGAAACTAAAAGCAGGATGCTTGCCGTTTCGCAGCTTGTGGGCAAGTTGAAAGGATTGGGAGGGGTTTAAGTGCAGCCATTGGGACAATCTACAAGCCAAGAAATTAGCCATAGGGGCTGCTAAAGTGAATATGGGAGGTTTTAATATTAATTAAAAATTCGTATTTTGGCAATAGGAATTTTTTTGTTTGTAACTTGGAGAAATAAGGAAGTTTATATTAATTTGTAATATTTTTGGAGAAATAAGGTGTAACGCTTATTTGTAAATGATTAGGGATAGTAAATTTTGTAAATTTTGGAGTAATAAGGAGATTTTATTTGTATTTTTTTATTGGGAGAGATAAATGTGACATTGTAACTCAAATTAATTTTAATTTGAGGGGGGGTAACATTTTGTTTTTTACCAAGATTTGCACGAGCATTGTAAAAGTCAAAATTTCAAAAGTTACCTTGTAAATTTTTGAGAAATTGACTAGAGCCAAGTGCAAATCTCAGTCATTTTTTCTCCTGTTTCAACAACTATACGAGGGTCAAGGCCAAGCCCCGATAGATCGTTTTTTGCATAGTGTGTTGCATGTTGTGTTTCCCATCTTGATATTTTTTTTGAGCTTGATTCATGTTGTGAAGTTTCAACACTAAAATGTCAAAGTTGATTAATTTGTTTTCTAATTCCGACAAACTTGAAGGCACAAAATCTTACAAAACATGGCAACGCCTCATTGAAAGCACTCTCATTTATAATGAATTGTGGCATGATATATGTGATGGTGATATTAAGCCAAATAAACCCACAGATGCAGCTGCACTAGAAAAATGGGAAGTTAAGAATGCCAAAGCATTATCTCTCATTAAATCTTCTGTTAATGATGAAATGTATGTCCATATAGCAAATGCTACAGATGCATGGTCTACTTTACAAATTTTTAAACACTTCTTTGATACTTAGCCTGAATCAAAGAGAGTTGATCTACAATTAAAATTGTTGCAACAAAAATTGACTGAAGGAGGTGATTTTCTTGAATACATCTCCAGACTTAAGAATATTAAGCAGGAAATCATTAATGTTGGTTTTCAAGGAGTAGATGTTAGTTTTCTGGTCACAATATTAATTGCTGGACTTCCTTCTTCCTACACACATTTTTTGGAAACTATACAATTAACTAGAAAGTTAGAGAAGCTAAATTTTGATGAGGTCTACGAAATGTTGACCCAACATGATAAAACCTTTGGGTAGAAAAAGGAAGTTGGTGAAGATGTCTTTTTCAAAGAGGCCAGCACTAGTAAATCATCAACTAACAATTCTAGAAATAGAAGCAGAGGGAATTTCAATCAGAATCAAGCATCATATAATGTACAAAGTAGAGGTTGAAGCCAAAGTAGAGGAACCAACTTTAATAGTGGCAACATTTCAGGTCGGAGTAATTTTCAAATCAGAGGACACAATTAAGGAAGAGGCTATTTTCAAGGAAGAGGAAATAATAATCAAGGTACAGGACAACCTCAAAACAGAATTCAAAGAAGAGGCAGAGGACAATATCCAGGAAGAGGAAGAGACTTAAGTCAAATTGTGTGTCGAAGGTGTAACAAAGTTGGACATTATGCTGAAGATTGTCGAACTTCTATTGACAAAATCCCCAAGTTTCATCAACACTCAGCACAATTTGCAAATGATCAAGATGATGATAGTTCAAAATATGTCTTTACTTCTTTGCTGGCATTACAACTTTCATCCCATGTTAAAGGTGATTATGAGGATGCTTTGATCTTGGATTCAGGGACAACTCAACACATGACTTGTCAACATGACTTTTTTTGGAATTTTCAAGATTGCCAACTTAATTCCATTTTTCTTGCAGATGATACAAAACATACTCCTTATGGAAAAGGTGCAATTAAAGTTTTTCTCCCTAGCATTGGAGAAAAAATGATTTCAAATGTATGGTATGTACCAACCTTTAAGAAAAAATTATCTTTAGTCACAATTCGACAAGCATGATATCAGGTAATTATGGAAGATGGCTTAGTTAAGATTAATTTAGTCAAACAGAGCTTGCAAACTGTGATGACAGGTTATGAAGATGGAAAATTGTTAAGGATGAAAGGGACAATTATTCCAAGGCATTTTGACTTTGTAGGGGTAGTGACTACAAGAATTTCACCTATAAGATTATGGCATGTAAGATATGGACATTTAAATTTTGATAGTCTTTCTAAATTGCAAAAACAAGGGATGGTTAAGGGACTTCCAACTTTCAAAAAGGAAAATGCAAAATGTGAAGCTTGCATTTATGGAAAACAAAGTTGAGAAAGTTTTCCAACAAGTTCATGGTGTGCAACCAGGCTGCTGCAACCAGTTCACAATGATGTTTGTGGACCACTACAAACTTCATTCGGTGGTTGCAAATATTTCTTACTATTCATTGATAATTTCAGTAGAATGACTTGGGTTTATTTCTTGAAGCACAAGTCAGAAGCATTTGAAAAGTTTAAAATTTTTCGCCAACTTGTTGAAAATGAAGTCAAAGAAAAGATAGGCACTCTCAGGACAGATAATGGGGGAGAATTCACTTCAAATGAATTCAAAACTTATTTTAGTGATAATGGCATAAGAAGACATCTTACAAATATTTACACTCCACAGCAAAATGGAGTAGTAGAAAGAATGAATCGCACCTTGTTAGGAATGGCAAGATCTATGTTAACTTTCAAAAAGTTAAGTTCAACATATTGGGAAGAAGTAATTCATACTGATGTCTACTAAAGAAACAAATCTCCAATTACTTCTTTAGATGGAATCACACCTTATGAAGCTTGGTTTGGTTTCAAACCTTGAGTTAAACATCTTGGAGTTTTTGGATCAGTATGTTATGCCTTAGTTCCGAAAGAAAAACAAACTAAGCTTGACTCAAGAAGTTTGAAATGCACAATGCTTGGATATTATGATGAGAAGAAAGGGTATAGTCTTTTGACCAATGGAAAATTTATTGTGAGCAGGGATGTTATTTTTGATGAAACAAAGAGTAAGAGTGTTGAAGAAATAGAAAGTCTTCTTCAAAAGTTAGAAACTAAAGGTAGTCAAAGAAAAGGAAGTATGCAAATTCAACCAAATTCACCAAATTGGTATGAACTTTATTCTCCTTCATCTAAAGATGATTCATCCAGTCCATCTACATCAACAACACCATCTGGATCTTCTAGCAGTTCATCAACATCTCCAAGTAGCGGCAATTCTTTTGACAGTGATTCTCCAGAATCTTCACTTGATCGACGAACATCAATTTACATTAATCCTCTTTACAACGATGGTGACTTTTTAGAATCTCAAATAAGTGAGCATCAACTACCAAAATGGGCAATTCAAATTTTGAAAGATGTAAAGCCTGATGAGAAAAAATAAAACAGGAACAAGGAAGTCACACAGAAGTGAAGGAAATTTTGCCTTGATAGCAAATGATTTTACTGAACCTTCCACATACAACGAAGTAGTAAAAAATAAAGAATGGCAATAGGCTATGGCTGAAGAATATCACACAATAATTGATAACAACACTTGGAAACTTGTTGATTGTCCTCAAAATGTTAAACCCATAGGATGCAAATGGGTTTACAGAATTAAGTACAACCAAAAGGGAGAACTTGAAAAGTATAAAGCAAGACTTGTGGCTAAAGGTTTTGCGTAGCAGGAAGGCATTGATTATGAGGAAAATTTTGCTCCTACAACTAAAAGGAACACCATCCAATTAACACTTGCATTGGCTACTCAGAAAGGATGGAAAGTTCATCAAATGGATGTAAAAAGTTCTTTTCTCAACGGAGATTTACAAGAAGAAGTATGTATGACACAACCACCAGGTTTTGAAATTGAAGGGCAAGAACATAAAGTTTTCAAATTGATCAAGGCTTTATATGGGTTAAAACAAGCTCCCTGAGCTTGGTATGCAAAAATGGATGAATACCTTAGGAAAGTTGGTTTTCAACGAAGTGAATCTGATGATACTTTGTATGTGCGGCAATAGGGTAAATTTCTGGTGATTCTTGTTATGTATGTAGATGATTTGATCATTACTGGAAACAATGATGATCATATTGCATAGGTGAAAACGGAGTTAGATGCAGGTTTTAAGATGAAATATTTGGGCTTACTTCACTACTATCTTGGAGTTAAAGTCTTCCAATGTCCACATCATATTTTCATTTCTCAAAGTATGCAGCATAGGTTCTTCAGCAATTTGGAATGCAGGATTACAAACCCATTCTTACCCCCATGGAGTAAAACTTGAAACTTTCAAAATTTGAAGGGGGGGAATGGTGGACAACACTACTTACAGACTGTTGATTGGCAGCTTGATTCATTTGACAAACACTCGCCTTGATCTGCCTTATGCCGTCAGTATTCTTTCACATTTTATGCAGGAACCACGAGACAACCATTGGAATGTAGCCAAAAGAGTTCTTCAATATATCTAAGGAACAAAATATTTTGGTCTTCTTTACACAAAGACTAAAAACTTTGTACTTGGTGGCTTTTTAGATGCCGACTTTGCTAGAAATATTGATGATCGAGCATCAACATTAGGTTATTTAATGAACATGGGGTTAGCAGCAATGTCTTGGAGTTGTAAGAAATAAGCTACAGTGGCCACTTCTTTAGTAGAAGCATAGTACATTTCATCATGGGAAGCAGCATGTGAAATTGTTTGGTTGCACATAATTTTGTAGGACTTGGGCATTTCTCAGGCAGAAGCTACATCATTATCCATTGATAGCCAGTCAGCCATCAAGCTTGCCAAGAACCCATTTTTTCATTCAAAGACAAAACATGTGGAAACCAAGTATCATCATATCAGATCTCGCATTGCCAAAGATGTCCTCAAGCCAATTTATTATCCTTCAAAATATCAGATCTCCAACATTTTCACGAAACCTCTTGGCAGAATAAAATTTACTAAGTTCAGGGATGAACTTGGTATCTGTTGTAATGTATCTTTGGATCATAGGGGGAATGTTAGATGATCCAAAAATAAATATTATCATAGGTTATTAAGTTATAATAAAATAATTATTAATTTAAGATATAAATTAATAATTATTACTCTATAATATTTAATTATTTAATGGAGACATTTAGAATTAGTATATTGTTGTAGAAGATATGACTCTACAAATGTGTCGTATCTTAGGCTCTAATTTGGGAGAATTGTTAGTAAGTTGTTTGAATAGCTTTTACTGTAAGTGGAAACTTGTTATTTCATAAGTGATCCATAATTAGTGGTAGTTAGGACATTGATCTTATAAATAGCTCATTCCAAGAGTGTTTGGTTGTTTGGGTGTAAACTCTTGCCAAATTCCAGATGTGATTGTTTTTTTTATTAATAAAATTGCGTGTCTGAGGACACTTTTGCCATTACTCCAAGGGGCTGATTGATATGGAGTCTTCATTCGATCTAGATATTTGATCTTTTGTTGTAATTTAGTGTCATTTCATCTTCTTGCTTGATGACTTCTTCATGGTTTCAACTTCACAGTTGTCTTCTCATATGATCTCCTTCTCTTCCTCTTTGAGCATCACCCTGTCATGTCAAGATGTAGTACATGCAAGTGGAATCCACTCATGACAAGATGACATCATTCCATAAATATTCTATTTGTTATGAAACCAGCTCACAAAAAGATAGAAAAGAAAGATCAATGCCTAAGAAATCAGCCTCTTCAAGGGGGCAACCTCCTTTACATTACACAAATGAACAATTCTTGGATGATACAAATGACAAGACCTCCTTTATATATATAGGATTCTAAGGGGTCATAATATAATCAAAGCCAACATAACAATAATAATGTAAGGGCACAATAATAACAATAGTGGGCTTCTATGGAGCACAATAATAACAATATGGGGACTACATGGGCACAACAATATAATAAGGGGGTTGTACTAACAAAAATAAGGGGTTACACTAGTAGTATATGGACATAACACTAGTCTAGCTTTCTTCATGTAAATGATTGATTGATCTAGGACTAGGTGCTGGACTGAGAGGCTGGCTTAGGGATTGCGCAATTGTGCACCTCAATAGGTCAGGAGCAATGACTGAGACTTTAGAATGAAAAATGCACATTTTAAGAAGGCTAGGGAACGGTGAATACATAGTTGAGGGGTTCAAGGATGTAATATTGAGGCTTGAAGTTCCCCACTGCAAAGTTCTGAAGAGAGAAATGCCTAAGGCTTGTGAAATTGTGGAGTTCAAGGAGTCAAGCTAGATGCTTAAGGCTTGAGACTATGTACTATGTATAAGGAGCTGACTGGGAGGTTGATTTGCATAGTTCTAGAGCTCAAGGGACTAGGGTTGATCACAAATATTGCGCAGTGTGCATTTCTGGAAGGCAGGAACTGCACATTGCATAATTCAAAGAGGCAAGGGCTAAGCTACACAGTACACAGTTTAGGAGGGTTAGGTGAGGTCAATGTGAACATAGAAAAGACTTGAAGATAATCATGACACTCAGAACAATTGTTGACAAAACATTAATCACTCTAAACAAACTAACAACATAATCCCCTCAATGCGACAACCATAAGACAACTTACTCCAAGTGCGACACTTTAGATACACTTTACGATGACAGTGATGACACTTGTGTGACAATGCATAAAAATTTGGGAATGAGCGTAACACATGTCTATATGATAAGCATGACCCATTGGAACCAAATTTACTCCTTGAAATGAACCATAACCATGCTTATGCGATATGCGACACTTCCCATGCCAAAAGATGACATTTGCGAAAGTAAGAGAAAAATGAAATGACACTTGAAAAATGCGAATGACATTAAAAGTGACACATGTCAGAGTAAATATGACGTGAAAATGACACTTATTAAACTTGAGGGAGGCAAAAGAAACAATTGTAAACATGAAAGTGACACTTGTGAAAGCGAAGGTGTGTTAAAGCAACTGTTGAAAAAACTCACCGTAATAGAAGTATAATCACAACCAAAAGTGAGAGACTATCAATTGAAAGGGCGCACTGACTATGGTCATAGGTTGAACATTAGACAAGCAATATCTTGATGGAATGTGCTATGCCTTTTCAATCTTGTGTAAACGAATGTGCTCATGAACTTTTTATAGACTGAATATGTGTATACAAGTGAGTTTGACACTCAGAAACCGAGAAGAAGACTTAAATAATCAACATAACATTCATTGATCATGAAGTGAATAGATCGTTATATCCTCAGTAGGCCCCAAAATTCAACTGTAGGTAAAATTTTGGAGGATGTTGATCATAGCATCAACACTTGGTGACACACTAGTAGAACTCTAGCTTCTTCGTTCAAGTTTTATCCTTAAGTGAAAAGTATTAGTATTTCAGGAAGTATTGATTCATCAAATGGATTACCTTGGCTCCCCCATTGGACCAGTTATGGATAAAGTCTACTCTATTCCTTTTCTTGGCTTAACACATTCACAAAACTTGCTAGATCTTAATTGTTTCGATTTAGGATAAGGGTAATATAAATTACGAGTTTAAGAAAATTAGAGTCTTAGTTTTCATCTTTAGTGTCACTCTATTTCCAGTAGGCCTAGACAGTACCCTAATAGAGTCACTTCAGGGACACAAACTGTTATACAACAAAATGACCTCCTCATTAGCTCAGAGGAGAAAGTCATGATGGCTGAAGAAATAGCCAAAATCACAGGCCTTGTTTCCACGCTAACACCTAATAACTCTACTTGTTGGTTCGGGAACAATGTTAGTGTGGAAACAAGTCTTTTGATTTTGACTATTGCTTCATCCATCATGTCTTTCTCCTCTGAGCTGATGAGGAGGTCATTTTGCTGTATAACAAAAACATTGCTTCGCTACTAGAAAGCCTAAATAGTACCCCAACAGAGTTGCTTTCTTTAACTCTTTGCATAGGAATCCTTTCTCTTCTTTCACCCCTTATTTATTATTATTTTATATAAATGTGCATCGACACTTATTTATTTCATGGGGTCGAAGAGGGATCCTAACATTTTGAGAGCATAAGAGGTTGTTCCTTAAAATAAGGTTTTATATACCTTTGATATCGGTTTACTCTCTATTGATTTTCCCCTTCCCTTCTTCTATTCAATTGGATCAGTAAGAAGAACACGATTTGATTACAACACTGAGTCAAGGAATGGAGATCCTCGAATAGATATAGGCATTATGGTTCGACCAAAGGCTTCTGTTCAAATGGATCCTATTTTCCATTCAGAAATCATTGAATTTAAATATATGTAAACCCAAAATAGAGAAGAAGATAACAAATAAGCCAAGCATTGTTCATCGTCACAATTTCCCTTTTCACATTTCGCCACATTTCCTTTTGAGCCAAGTGAGATCATTTTCATGCAGAGTCAAAACAAAGACAAGACCAAACATAAAGAAAAATAAAAAGCAGGGTGGAAGAAAACCTTAACTAAAAAGCAGCATGGAAGATACACAAAACAAACAAACAAATGCAAAGGACTAGTGTAGGGTGAAACAAGGGATCCTGTAATGCAACTAGGGGAATAAATGCACCTAAAACTACTCCTAACCTAATGGGATATAAGGTCAAGGCTAAGTGTAATGAGATTTCCAATGTAGCCACCATAACTACTCTGGACCTGCAATCACAAAGATATAAGGAATTAAAATCAATATAAAGCATCATGCAAAAGAAAATACAACACCTCGAAAAACTTAAACAATGAATCAAATGTCTTGTTATCAATGGAAAGACGTGCCATACTAACTAGCTCTAACCAGTTTCAAGCTTTACCTTGTTTCTTGAAATGGCAATCATACAAACCTTGAAGGTTGCCCGCGAAAGGAAATTCATTCGTGTTTTCAATTTTTGTGAACATCAAGAAAGATTGAAACTTTTTATTTGTGATGAAGCTTGCAATGTAAGATTTCTCTAACCATTCAACGATTGGATCTTGATATTCAAAACTATCAATTCGAAAACCATGATGAGAAAATGAATTTTCAATTAACATGTTCAAATTGCATATTTTGTGGGGAATTCAATCTGATCTTGTCGAGAAACTTTGTCAAGATGATGAGAAACTAACATAATCATCAACTCACGCTGAAGTGTCTCAACTATATGAAAAGCATATGAACAATGAAATGATGAACTATGAAGATCACTGGGTTCAACAAGATCAATCAATGTAAGACAACTATCATCAGATATGCTAATGGGATCATGAATGATTGAAAGATAGTTGTTAGAACTAGCACCATGATCAGATTGGTGAATATAGTATCTTCAATTATGCCTTAGTTCCCTTTGTATTCGATTAGACATCATGCAAACAATATGAAAGCTTAAGGTATTTAAAACAATCACTGACATCCCAAATTTAGGAAACTAATTAGGATACCAGGATGGTGAAATATTGGAAGCAAGGGACAAATCAAGCCAGGTATTCATAACAACACAAGGGTCTTGATTCCCCAAATGGATCTAGAATTTACCATCACTCAAGAAGAGAGATTGTGCAAGAAACATGACTAAATTCATGAATGCACAAAAGTGATAGGAAGGTGACCAATCTCAGAAGCATTTGATAAGGAGGAATCTTCCAACCGAGAATGAACTTCATCTTGATAATTAGAATGACATGATTTGAAATTGTGTAGATCTACAAAATATGTGCTCTCTAACCCTAGGTGCGGTGCAAGGGATTGACATGATGAATAACTAACCAAACTATATTTTTTCATCTGATCAAAAATGTTATCTTGAAAACAATGAAAATCAAATTGAAAATATCAAAAGTTCTTTAAGAATGAACTCATAACCAATGGAAAATTGTTGGGGAAATATTTATGCATGAAAACATTGATCCAACTTAGTTCAGAGATCACAACAAGATTGTGAGAACCTGACATAACCATTAGCAGGGGATAAAGTGCCTTGACTTCCTGATAGGTCTTTGAACTCTCTGATGGTGATCATCAAATTTGGGTTTCTTAGATAAATAAACAAGTAGATATGAAACACTTTCATCCAATGTATGAATGAATATACAATTAATGGAACTAGTTTGATCAAACTCAAGATTAAACATATCATATTCTTGATGGATGGAAATTTGAGATGCATCAGTTGGAAAACTCCATTGATCATTTAGAATTGTAACATCCTCCTCCTGACATATGAAATATTTACAATTGAAAATATCATGAGTAATAGATTCCAGATTCTCATCCTCTGATCGTAACACCACCCCATCCTATATATGATTGCAACCATGACTAGCTAGATAAATATCTAAAAGATTTAGAGAGACTTCTAGTATAACAAGCTTGTTGCACATATCTGGGTATTATGAGTAGTGTGTTAGAGGTGAGGAACGATTAAAAGACTCAGGGGGAGAAGCATCATTTATAAATAAATCATATTGATCTTGTGAGAACAATGGATCAACATGCATGTTATACCCCATGAGATTATTTTCATCATCATAATGATAAAAGGTAGGCATACCAATGTAAAATTCAGATTGTTCTTAGTTTCCTCAATAGGGTATATCAAAGATTTAAAAGTCTGAGAATTTGTTTCTTCAAATTTTATATTTTAAGATGCAAGTATTGAAGAAATTTATGAATCGCTCTGAATTGAAAGAGAATCCCATCGCTTAAATGAATATTGCAAACTCTGAGAAGTAGATTCTGAATCGATATTGTACAAATCCATGTCTTCAGAAAAATGAAAGATATTGTTCGATGTACTTAGATATCCATCACCACATGTGTTAATGGAAACGGGGATGTCATGGTGATGGTTTTTTAAAGTATAAACTTGAATGAAGGATATGGAAACATTTGACAGTTTATCAAGATTTCCAAATCAGTGATAAACTAGAGATGCAAGATTGTCATCCTGGAAGAGGGAAGAAAGATGAACCATATCTTCAGCTCTTTGTTCCTCTACCTTTAAAGTGCAACTACATTGTACATGATCATTGCTTGAAACAAGAGGTTGAACGTCATTAAAAGTTGAAGTAGATTGATCAAATAGATCATGAAATAAGGAATCATGAGACATAGATGGTAGAGGTTGATTCGTGTAATTTCTAAACCATTCCAGGTTCTCAGCAATATAATCTAAATCATGGGAAATAGGTGGAGGTTGAATGGATGGATCAACAATTCAATTTTCAGATTTCCCAACTTTAACATCATCACCTGGAGGCACCCAACTTGGTATTGGAAAAGGAGGAGGACAAGGAAAAATAGTAGGTTCCTCCTCACAAATTTGGGGTGTCTCATGATCAATATATGTTGGGAGAGAAGAATCATCTGGGGGTTTGGATTCAAAATATTTCAAGGAGAGTAGAATCAGGCTATGAAACTTTTCACTGATAAAATATGAACCAATCACTCCCTTGGGAAATTCATAGCAAAGGTGAAGAAACCGTTTAAGAAAATACTCTATAGATTCACCATATTTTATTATGAGCAATCAATCCTATTACATGCATTTTCATAATAATACATGTCAAAGGCTTGGTGAAGCTCCTTGAGAAATATATTAAATGAATGAATGGAAGAAGATTTTAAAGTTTAGCACCACTTCTTAACTAAACCTTCAAGAGTGAGGGTGAATAATATACAAAAAACATCTTCATCATTAATTTCATGAGACTTACAAAAATAAAGAAAATCAGATATATGTTTGGTTATGAATGTACCACCCTCACCATCAAACCTAAATTGAGATAAGTCATCAAATTGTCTTGTGGAGATGAAAAGTTTACCAAGAGATAGGTTAGAAAAACATTATGGGATTATAATTTGGTAAAGTGGAATTTTAGATGAGATATTGAAAACAGAATCAACAAGCACAACTTTTCATATGGCCCTCTTTATAGCGCCAACTCTTGATGGCACTAGAAATTCATTAACCAAGGGGGTCTCTCTAATGTGAAGTCCCAATTAGATCTCAAACTGTTTGGACTAGGAGGCCCAATTGGAAATATGGCCAGTTGCCATTATCCTTAGGGATTTTCCTTAGTTTCCATTATTAGCATAAGAGGTTATAATAACATTCATTGAAACAATAAAGTAAGTTGACGCTGTGAAGCATACAATTACGAAGTATACAAGGTACTTTCATGACAAGGAGAAAGAGAGTGAGCCTCTAGAATAAAATTAATAGTACCATCCTAAAAGAGACACATAAGAGCATAAAGAGGATCACAAGTTAGTTTGAAAATTAGTTAACAAGCCAACCATGATCATAAAACCAAATACAACACACCTTCAATAAGATATGTAACAAAGCAATTGAAATAGTTTAATGGTCTTAGTACATATGAACTGTTGGGTGTGTGTTATATTATTTCCAAGAATAGTCACACGCATAGTAGGGGGCCATGGGGGGGTGGCAGTGCCCCGAGAGTTTTTTTTTGACCCTATAATAGGTGAGCGGACCTACCTATGGTGTTTTGCATGGGTTTTGCACATGGTTTTGGGCATGATGGTTTTCTGCCCATGGTATTTTGTAGATCCGATCAAGGGAACTACGGTTATGTTCTAATCCAAGGTTAATGGATTAGGGTTTATGAATGCTTCAGTATGTATATATATGTATTGTAATATTGAAAGGAATATAATGAAAAAATCAATCTAGTGGTCCTGGTTTTGGGATCTAGGGGAAAATCTCTGTGTATATTTGTTTTATGTTTTATGTTCTTGTCATTGTTTATTTTTTGTTTTAAGAATTTGTTTGCAAGTAGTTTCTGTATAGGATTAAAGCCTACATATGGTATTAGAGTTGTTTCGGTTTCAAGGGGACACCTTTGCTATTGAGGGATTTTTCTCAGGCATGTGGTAGACCTCGTTTAGTGGGGGATATGCGTGATTGATTCTTGTGTGAAAGAAGATGGCGAGCAGTGGACATATAAAGATCGAGAAATTTAATGGTCCGAGTTTTGAGTTGTAGAAGATCAAGATGGAGGCTCTGTCGGTGGACCGAGATTAGTGGATTGTTGTAGATCCAGGCATGGCACCAATAGGAATGTCGGAAAAATACTAGGTAAAGTTAGATCGGAAGGCAAAGAGCACAAAATTATTGTGTCTCTCAGATTCAATATTGTTGAATGTATCAGGGGAAGCTATGGTGAAGGATTTGTAGCCCCAGTTAGGGACTTTATACCAATCTAAGTATCTGGTGAACAAATTGTTCCTACAGAAAAAGCTATATAACCTAAGGATGAAGGTTGGAGACTCAGTGACAAAGCATATGAACACATTTATTATTGTGGTAAATCAGTTTTTATTTGTTGATATTAAAATTTCAGACAAATATAATTGCATCAATTTGTTGTGTTCTCTACAAGATTCGTGGGATAGTCTGGTTGTTGCAATAGGTAGAAATACAACTACCTTGAAGTTTGATGAAATAGTCTCATCCTTGCTATCAGAGGAGATGAGATGGAAAAATATGGAGATCCAAAATGAAGATGCCTTATCTGTATGAGGACGGTCCCAAAATAGAAACAAAAATAATTCCTCGAGTGGGATATCTAAATCTAGAGGGAGATCTAAATATCCAGGAAAACCTGTAAAGTTGTGTTGGAAATGCAGAGAGGAAGGGCACTACAAAATGGACAGTAGATCTAAAGCTCCTAAGAAAGTGTTGTGCCTTGCAAAACAACCCCCCATTTCATCTTTATTATTATTCACAAGATCATTAAAATATGAAATGGGTCCCTTTCAAAATAAAATTGATGTCAATAATCCTTACTTTATGAAATT